>MKEJ01015363.1:539-12150 GCA_001753735.1 Embelia ribes
CTACATCGAACTTTTGGAAAATAGTTTCATATGAAAATTCGTATTAAAAACATCCATACCATACAACGTTCTTTTGCCGTGTGTATCCGTAGATTGATTGGTTGCTTTAAAGGATTATTAAAGAAAAATCATACAATTAGCCAAAAAGAATTCATGAAAAAAAAAAGGAAATAAAGAAATAAGAACTTTTCTCTCTATTTTCCAAAAATCTCAATAATAGTTATGAGAATGAAAAAGACGATAATAAAAATAAATTTAAAATTTTCCAATATCAATTATGCCTAACGTTTTACCTTGCTTAAAATCTCACCATATTTAATCACTTTTTCATCGTGGATTCTGATTATCTGTTGATTTATAAGCATCTATTCATTTTATCCACAAAAATTATTAGTTATTCCTACCCCTACCATAATATATGGTAAGTACTATATAGAGATACAGATGACTATCAAAAAAAAAAAAANAGAGAGAGAGAGAGAGATACAGATAAAGGATAAGAATTTGCATATATATGTTGCACACAGAGAATATTCAGGTGATTAATTCACTAAGGCAGAGATAAAATGGATACCTTGAAAAGTAGTCTAAGTTCCTCAAAGCTAGTTACCACTCGCTCTCTCTCTCTCTCTCCAAATTTTGGTAGAGATAGAAATTAGTAGAAAAAGAAAAAGAGAGGGCTAACAATTTTATAACATTGCGCGCGCCAATGACCTTCTAAGCGGGACACACGTTATGCCACGTAACGGATAAGAAGGACGCCAATTGGAAACGCATCTCTTATATCTTTTCTTCCACCCCCCGCTATATTTTAAATAATTTAAATTTTAAATTGAAAACAAATTTTATCTCCTTTAATCTTTGACTAGATTTAAATACAATAAATAAATAATAATAATAATAATAATAATAATAATGATAATCTATTATATTTTGTTATGATTGCATGTTCTGAAATGGAACTTAAAAATTGTGTCAATTATTTATGAACGGAAGAAGTATTTCAAAATACAAATACAGATTGGCCGAATTGGTAAAAATTGATTATTTCTTTAGAACGACACTCTAGATTTGTATCTCGCTACTTATAGTCCTCCTGAATGGATAATTTGTAAGTATATTGTCGTAGAAGCCTTATTATCACTCTTTTTTGCTGCAACAAAAAGAAAAACATATCAAAATACTAGTTTTACTCAAAACATTACGGCGGCCACTGTAACGAGCACAGTAAACAACAATAGCTGATGAGACGGTTGATATTTTAATTTAAATAAATGCTAAAATGGTAAGTATAATTTCAATTATCGGCCAAAATCGTTGCATAGCTTTTTAAATCACTTTGCCTTTGGTATAAATACCACATAGTTCGGGGGCTAGCTAAAGAAAGGAAAAACAAACAAAAAAATGTTTGGCTCCGAAAATAGAAAAAATGAATAGATTAAAAGACGGCAGATTAATAGACAACCACGGGAAAATGTATAAGGCTGAGAAGGAATAGTAGAGAGATAAGTTGATAATGGAAAATGTGAACCACACCCTCATCTTTTGGACCCTAAATGCCCACTCTTTGTTTTGTTTTCTTCTAGCTCCTCAAAGTTTTGTTTTTATGCTACTACTTTGTTAGCTAAACGCATGTAGAGATGTGCAAAATAATATTTTTAATTCTCATTTTCACAAGAAGGTACGAGAAGCAATATGCTATTTATTAGTATCTTCTCTTTTCTTTTTGTGCAATTTGTTTTTCCCCGCGAAATAAACTATTCCATGAAATTAGAAGTAACACAAACGTCTATTCATAAATATAATTTTCTTGAAAACTAATCCTTGCTCAAAGCCACATAATTATGTCGTGTAAAACAATTCATCTAATATGATAAAACCTTAGCTTTGTGGGTTTAAAAAAAAAAAAAAAAAAACTACAGATGTATGCACAAATTTTTATTTCTTAATGTCGAATGACATTTTTCTTTTTAACTTCCAGAGGAACGACAAGTAGAGACTTTTAACTCACAAAACACCACATTTATGAAAAAGGTTGACACACAAATCTAAAAAGTATTCATAGATTTTCTCGTACCATAAACCCACCAACCGACTTTCAGCTCCGTCGTCGTCTTACTCTTATTTGTTTTTAGAGTCGTCTTACTCTTATTTGTTTTTAGAGCTGTGTATGGGAGCATCTAATTCGTCAAAATATTGAAAAATAATGACAACAAATGCAAGCAACAAAGAGTGAAACTAGAAAGACGTTTAGTTCCTAGCATCAGTGACATGATTTGGCCAAAATACATAAATATAAATTCAGCCGGTTACTTTCATCGCACATAAACTGATGCAGCCTGCAGGTCAAATTGACGGAATTTCAATAGTTTGCTCAAGTGGTGTTATGCACCATTAGATTGGTTAACAGCGAAGGCCCGGCTCATTACTGTAAATGATTTAAAGGTGCATTTTATATTGATAAAATGATTCTTATCAAACTGTAACAGCCTGCACGGCCGGATTCCAGTCCATATACCAGTCAAAAAGAAATAGAAGGATCAACAACATAAATCTAACATAAACTTAGGTTTTCAAATCATAACCAAAATCGCGAGCTGAATGACATGCCTTGTATAATATATTCATCTTCATGTAACACCTAATAAAGGGAATAAACAAAAAATAGAACAAATAGAAAACAAAAACTTCCAACATAATTTGGCAATGACCAAAATACTAAGACATGCCAAATATGTATTAAACTAATTGAGCATCCTTTAGCACACAAAGGTTCAAATAATGAAGTGACAAAATTGATTATATCTAACACATACAAGTTGTCTGGTCTCATTAGGCTACAAAGAGCCAAAAAGCTATTTGATGACTACTATATACGTAAAGAACTCACCAGCTACTATGTTAACATCGATTTTCGACTCGGTATTTTCTTGTACTTGCTCTTCAACCTCTATTATAAAAACTCATCCACCGCAAATAGCAGAAGATGTGAAATCTGATGAACAGAGGTCTCCTGGATGCATTCCTCATCCAAAATGTATAGGGGTTCAAAATAATCACAACTTGCTGATGTTCTGTCCACTTTCAATCTCATGGATGAAAAAATCCGGAGAGTACTATTATAAATGTTGAGGGTGTGGAACTAGACCTTTGAGGCCAAAATAAAAAAGAAAAATGAGTCATTCCTGCTGACCATCTGTCATTGCATCTCTATTTGATGTCTGACGAGTATCCTTGGCTTGAACTAACACCAGTTTGACGTACTCTATTATAAGGTCTTTCATTGACATAATCTATGCCAATGTCAGATGGACCCGCACCGAGAATTCCTGAGGAATCTTGATCAGGAGGGATACGAAAACCATTATGATTACTACTCAAAGAAGTATGTCTTTGATAGGGCACTAAAACTTGATTGTGATTGTCAGCTTCTCCTCGTCTCCGTCGTTTCCATGCTTCGAATTTCCTGGTGTCAATCCCCCTATGAAATGATTCTCTTGCCCTTATAGGTACAGGTCCACCGGAGTGGGAGGGTCCGATGCCTGTACCCTGTTCCAGTTTAAGTTTTGAGTATATCTGATGAAGCCTCTCTCCAGACAAATTTGAGAAGGTTGACACATAATTCCAAAGCCTTGTAGTCATCCCTGTGATGGAAACATAGCAAGATTATAACCCTAACACTACTCGATGTGCAAAACAGCAGCAAAAAATAGTGAAATTCAATTTGGATGAACCCCCCCACCCCCCCAACAAAATAATAATAATAAATAAAATCAAAGATGTAATACCATAACTAAAATAAAGAAAATAAAACGAGAACACATCGTCCTACAAAATAAGTCTGTGGTAAACTGAAAAATAATTGAAAGCTGAGATGGGCAAATGACAGGAAAAATACAAAATGAAGTGCATGTTCAAACAAAGGACATGAATCATACTTTCTTGCCTATGAGGCTCCTTAGCGTTCTCCACAACTATTTGGTCGATCCTTCGTCCAAGAAGTTGGAGATATTTCCGAATTTTCGCCAGGACCTATTTAAAGTATTAGGTGGATAAACAAAATTGATCACTACTTCATCAAACTAGAGTCAAAAGAAAAACAAATGCACATGACAGCAAAGGAGGACCTGTTCCTTGGGTAGCTCTGCGCTTGTAGATTGCAAACGTTGAAGGCGTCTAAGTGTCTTTTCTTCGTCTACCAAGACATCTTCACACCATTCCATCCATTTTACTTCCTTGAACTGCTCATAGACTTCCTCGTTATCGGACATTTCACCTTCCTCTTTCACTAAAGGTTCCACTATCTGGCCCCTTAATGGTCTGACCCTGCGGTTCATTTGGACATTAATTTTCCCTTGCCTGCCCTTGCCACGTGGCTTAGAAATGTTCAAAACATCATCTTCATGCTTCAAGAGAGTCTTTCGGTTGACTTTAGCATTCAAATTCTTTGGTCCAACAGCTACAAGTTCCTGAGCAATGTACATCCAAAGCACAACATAAACATTCCAAAAATGTTTTGACTTACCCATAGGTTTCATTGAGTCAGGTGTTAATTTAGGGGTATCAACAATTATCACTTTCATAAATAAAATATATCGCAACCCTAATTTAATCTTTGTAAATAGGTAAATGAGTTTTTCCATAATTGGGAAAACCCAGAGAACCAAAACGAAAATTCAATTCAGATGCCAACAACCACACGATAATTTGGCACTAAAAAACCTAGATGCATAAGAGAAAGTCCCCCAAAAACAAAAACCAAAGAGGCTAGTAATTACAAAAAGATCTAAGAACTAATTTAGCTACAATTGACATTAGTAGACGCTTTTAAGATATTCTACACCAGGACACTTTAGAAAAATAAATAAATATTTCTGTCACTCACTAGTGATGTTCTACTCCAGGAGCGTTTAGAGAAAAAAAATTAAAAATTTATGTCCTTCACAAGCTGCTCTTCCTCAGTCACTAAAATCTGAAACAAAAGCATGACATAAAAAACATGACACAAAAAAATCAATGAAAATATTTATTTCCACCAGGAGGTGATGATCCAACCCTCCCACAACGTCAACAAGCAGATGAAACCGAGAACGGTGACAAAATTGTTTTTCACCAGGTGTAAGGATCCAACTCTACCACAAACTCAACAAATAATACATAAAGATAAACTTAGGAGGCTGATTGCAAAAATGATAGATTGCATCAACACATGAAAATATGCACCTACAAGAAAGGATAGCCGTGAAATATGTACTCCTTCACAGGAATACAGCATCCTAACCACAATCACGAAACAAAAAAGAAACAAATCTTATTTATACAATAGAAGTTGGGTCTTCATGCTGAAATTGTGATTCAGCACTTCCACTTATTGCTACATGCAAAAACATCATAAATTTGTTTTGAAAACAGTAAATGTGCCCCTTTACCCACATGATACATTCACCTACAAAACGTTCAATAATATATATGTGTGTGTGTATATATATATACATACACACATACATATGTGCATGTAACAAAAGTTGGGTCATCATGTCAAAACTACAACGTTTGGCACTTACATTCATTGCCATGCGTACAGATTTTAGTAAAAAAAACTTCATACAATTTAAAAGAAAAAATATGAAAAAAAAAATAATTGTTCCCCATCCAAATGATGTATACACTTGCAAAATATTCATTAAATTAATATATAATATATAGGGAGCGGATTAAGGGACACGTGTTTTGACACAGTTTTTGACACGGATAATCTACACTGTCAGATCATCTAACAGTTAGATCTATTTCAATCACTTCACCCATTGGATTAGCTTGGAGCTAATAGCATAGATTATCCGTGTAAAAAACTATGTCAAAACACGTGTCCCTTGATCCATTTCTATACATATATAGAGAGAGAGGGAGGGGGATAGATGAATCAAATAAACTGCTCTCTTTTGCCTTTTTCTCCAGATGATGCATGCACCTCGTAATCTCTCTCCAAAGAGTAGAGGCTGAAGATTTTCTCAAACAAAATAGAAATTATCAGTCTAATTTTTATTCATTTTTCTACCCAATTCCAGAAAACAATGAATAGAAACTAATCATTTAACCAAATCGCAATTGAAACAACATAAACCAGTTAACCAAAATTTGACAATTGTTAACGGGATACAGTACAACAGCTTGAATTAAATAGACTATGTTCACTTTCCCGGTACAATACATGCACCCAATACAAAAATCCCAAGATCACTTCCCAGTCACACAATTTTTCAACAGACCAAGAAAAGATTTCTCTATATGAAGGGAAAAATTCCACAAGAATGTAGGATGTACTTAACTCAAAATCCACATACAAAGTTGCCAAATTGATATGATTCCACTTGACAAAGAGGCAACAGACATGCTAAACCCTTTTGAAAAGAAATAATCTATATAGTATAGTTCCAATAATGGTTTTCTTATTCTCAATGACAATATTTTCCATTATAACTAAAATTGAACAAAAATTTGTTGGACGTCGAAATCAGGCTTTGGATTTGGTATGAATGAGGGAAAGTAATTTCATATGTGGTTTCTATGCCTAATTTCAATGTTAGGTGTGGATGATTAAGTTTTGATATAAGGTGCTCATTGAAATGGCGGAGAAAGATGTGTCTTGGACTGCTCCTAGGATTGGTTTTGTAACTAAAGGACATCGGCTTGATGGTCAGTTATCATCCAGTGGGGGATGCAAAGAGAAGGTACTAGAGCACACAAATTCAATTATCCTAGTTTTTGAACAACAATGCTTGGTGCTTCAACTGGGAATTTTGGAAGCAGATGCATTACATTATAAAATCATGCACATTGTCTATGCCACAGCATAAGTTATTGTTTTCAACTCAATTAGAAAGTCGGTGCAACATAAGTTACACACTACCTACATGCATAAAAATGCTGAAAACAAAATATCAAATACGGCAAAGCAAACAAAGCAACAAAAAAGCTCCAAAGATAGAATTTGTAATTAAATAAAAAATCATGAAGAAAAAAGGAGAGGAAGATATATATGTGATTGACTACTTTATCAATCAGACATGCCATTGTAGAAAATCAAAGTTCTAATAGCTTCTAATGCAGACACCGTGAGCGACTAAAGATGAATTTGTGCTCAATTGTAAAAATCAAAATAAGTGTGAAGCCATTGAACATGAAAGTGAAATAATTTTACCCAGAGAAAACCAGATTTTTTTAAGTTAGACATTAAAGCTGATAGAGTGAATAAACATTTTCTAAACAATGACTCGTATATTTACAAACCAACTGCAAGAAACATTTGCCCTTTCCCTTGAATTAAAGTTTATTTAACTCCTCGCCAAACCAAATGGTCCTAAAATATCAGTCACCTACAACTGCCAGCGAAGGAAAGAAAAGTTTTGAGAATACTATCAAACCGTAAGAAACATTTCTACTTTCCCTCGAATTAAAAACTTTATTTGATTCTCCACCAAACCATGTGGCCCTTAAATATCAATATTCTACAGCTGCTAGCCAAGGCAAGGAAACTTTTTTGGGCATATAATAAAAAGAAGACGGTAAAATAGCTGAGAAAAATAATAAATGGCATATTGTTCAAAATTTGAGTATAGGTCATTGCCTACCATTTCTAGAAGTTGAGAAGCCCTTTCATTTAAGTTTGGTGCTCGAGGTAGGAAAGTTTCGTGGTGTTGAAGTTCCACTGGAGCAATTTTCTTTGCAAGGCCAAGTTTTTCATCTAATCTTATCTTCTCCCAATTCCCAAAACCATGGTAGTGAATTCCAAGAAGCAATCTAGCATCATCCTCTAGTAAAAATAAAAAGGACAAGTAATGTATATGCCACATACAGCATAAGAGATCTCTTCAAGGAACCTAAAGTAGAAATGAGAAAAAGAACAAATAATTACTTTGATTCCATCCACAGCCCTTCGACCAAGTTGCAGGTTTGAGGTAATTCATTGCTCGGAATTGAGATATGGGATCCTCATAGTGATTAATCCGCTTTGCTAAGAGTTGTAGCTCTTTAACACGAGTAATGAAATCATTAGCCTTGACAGCAACACCGAAGAAGTCCAGTATTGGCCCCTATGGTACGAATTGCACGAACTGTTAGTTCAAGTAACACATGGCACACCACAGATACAAGGAAAATATATAACTCAATAACTATGAATCAAACAAGATAAAATTAAGCACCTTAGGATCAAAATTGTCCCCACTAACTGCTTCTTTGCAGCCATCTACCAGAGCATCATAAAGCTCAACCTGTGCTTCTGTCGGAGCATCTTCAACAACCCCACCAACCTCCGCCACTATTGAGTCAATTTGGCTATCATTCCCAAACTTCTTAACCTAGTTTTTATGACATACAATTAAAAATTTGTTGACAAAGACAGAAAATAAACAAAAGGAAGCATAAAATCCACCAACTAGCCAATAACCATTCTACAAAAATTAATGTAATGCAGAATTTGGCATGGAAACAGACTAGTAATCTATAGGTCATTTTAGCAAGTTTTTAGAAATATGGTTCTTTGTAGAGTTTAAAAACAGTGTTGTGGTACGAATGTGTGTTTGTGCGTGTGGAGAGAGAAAGAGAGAGAGAGGACGAGAGAACATAAATTAAGAAAATGAGAAACCATTTGGTAAACCTAGCTTACTTCATTTTCCACCTTTGTTCTCTCCCAGTTTGCTTGGACTCAAACCGCATTTCAGATTTAAGGTTTTTACCTAAATCTCTTCCTCTGTTATTTCCTAGTGGTAGTTGTTTCTATAGTTTCACATCTCTTTTTGTTTTTATTACGCAAACTCATCTTATGTATGTCTTTAAGTTCTAATCATGAATGAATTCAAAAATTAAATCATTTTATTAATTTTTCAGTTTAAATTTTTTATCATGAAATCCTGATTTACTAAGCATTCCCTCTTCGGTGCATAACATCGCTTTTCCCTAACCCATATCAACAGTGTCCATATACTTCAGTGAAGAAATTTACAAGAAAACAGAAAATCACCGCTACTGTTCCATTGCCACCATTGTTAACACTGCACTTCCACTCTACTCAAGGACGATTTAATGCTTCCCCAAAGACTTCTCGCTAAAGAGAAAACCAATGTAAATCTTAAACCTTGCATCTAACCTACTGACCACAACACAATGTACTTGGCAAGTCTGACATTATAGTGATTGTGAAGATGTACAATTTCGAAATGTTTCTACCAAGGAGGTGATTCTTGCTAGGAAGGTCCTTATTTGAGGTGCTTTTGGAAAGTGTACACAACCTTGAAAATAGACAGCTAGCAATTTGTAAACCATTAAAAATTGGATACATATTTTCGCTTCGGTAATCATAGATAGGACAGGGAAAGGAAAATCTCAAACTTGAGAGTTGAGATGGCCGAGTACATGAAAGGATGTGATATCATTTGTAAAACAAAAGAAAAAAAGGAAAGAGCAAGGATAATGCATTCAGAAAGATGAAAGAGGGATGCAACAAGTAATGGTGTAAAAAACCCATGTTTCAAACCATTTTTAACTAGCTCGAGCTCTGGTTAACAAAATGCATCTTCAAACGAGCCTAAACCAAAATTTAAAATTTGGCTCACAATAAAGCAACCGAGCTCAACCGAACTCCGAGAATCGTGCTTGACTTCAACATGTAGAAAAAGAAAACTCAAACCTACTATGATCTACAAGCTGTCAAGTTTGGAAAAAAACTTGAAATACCAATGTCAAATTGGTGAGCTTCACCTCAAGCAAAAATAAGTTCAAGCAAATACAGGACACCACTGTAAAAACCTAGTACTCTGGCAATTTATGTCTGAGATAGAAATGGGTAGAATCACATTGGCCAAAAAAGTGAAACTGTATGATACCGAAAGGGTTACAATGTGCAAAAGATAACAGGAACCTCACCGCCCGAAAAAAACGAGAAGCATCTCTCTTTGATAAATTTCCATAAGACCATCCTCGTACTTGGACAGCTGCTCCTTCAATTGCTGGCGCCGAATAAACTAAACCATCTACTTTGCGTCTCTTTGCACTTTTCTCTTGTAACTCAACCCCCTTTTTCTTCCTTTTATTACTTATCTCAGATGAATGACCTTCCACATAACTTTTGTTATTTCTGGCAGCCCGAGGAGCCAAGGCAACCTAATAAAAGAAGAAAAATTACAAAATGATAACTGATAACTGATATAATTTTGGAAAGCGGCAAACAGGAAATCCACATCCATTTCTAAGAAGAACTATCAATAAACTATGGCATACTTCAGCTTGAGTTACAGCTTCTGGCTTTATCCAGCGACTCCAAAAACTACCATCGTCTTCGGCGCTACAGAAGTTGGCAACCTACACAAGTCAATGAATATGGAATCAGCTCATCAAAATGGGGAATCATGGTGAACCCAAAAGTTCTTTTCAAAGTAAAACGAAGAATGAAATCAGAAAGGAAGGGAAAAAATGGAACAAAAAGGGCCTCCCAAAAACATAAAATGTATTATAGCAGTAACATCAGGTATGTATTTTCTTGCCTTGAAAGCACTTAAAAGCTCATTCCCTTGCCCCTCTCCGGCTTCCTTTTCTTCTACTTTCTCTGCTCTTTCAAGAATTTCATCAATATCCATACTAAGTAGCCTCTTTTTACTTTCTTCGTCATTTCTGTCTTCCTTAAATAGTTCCTCAGCACCAAACCTCAAGATGGCAGATAGTTCATTCTGTAATCACAAGAAGCAAAACTTATGGATCTAATGTATGTTTGAACAGATATTTTAGGCAAAAAGAGATGTGTCACAGTATTCAGATTCAAGATTGATACAATAGAATGATGACAACAGTAAATTACTCATTTGCAAATTTACAAAAGCAATATTTTTGCTATGCTTACTTTGTCAAAAGAAGTCCCCTTTTTAGCTTCTTTCTTTTCCAATCTGCCCTCCGCATTCAATTTTTGAATTACCAAATGATCAAGGACCTGAAAGAAATTTTAAAATATAAGAGACAAGCTGATATAGAAAAAATAAGCAAGCATACATTTACTATTTGGGTGATTCTATTGGGACCACACTAGAAAAAATAAGCAAGCATACATTTACTATTTGGGTGATTCTATTGGGACCACACAGTTTCCTACCGGTACCATATTTTTAACACTTTCTAAGGATCAACTTTGACAGCTGAATATAATGAAAATATTCGACCACAGTAAAGTCGATCCCAACATTCAACTTTAATAGAGTCAAATGTCTTCAGTACATTCGGCTCTACTAAAGTCAATCCTATGTGGTGCACCGTAAAAAAAAATATATTCAAAATAAAAATGTGGTGTTGGTAGCAAACAATGTAGTCACAATAGAATCACCCTTCTATAAACGCATACAAGTACAAAATACAAAGAAAGTAGCAGATAACTAATATACCATCTTTTTCTTTGCTCGCTCCAGGATATCTTCTTCAACACTTTTACTCGTGACAAATCTGTAAATGTTAACAACTTCTTGCTGCCCAATCCTATGAGCTCTACTCATCGCCTACAAAATAAAAACGGAGATAAAAGATAAATAAAACCATAAAGCCAAAATTTGGGGGTTCGCAGTTAATTTTT
>MKEJ01015363.1:16972-29503 GCA_001753735.1 Embelia ribes
TCCAAATTCTTCTTACCTGTAAAAAGCCCAGCATGGAGACTGACTGAACAGTTTTACCAAGACCCATTTCATCCGCTAATATGACATTTGTGTCATTTCTCCAACTATGCAACATAAAGACACAGGTTAGCAAAAGTTATCAAGCAAAGCTGAATTGTCTTTTGTACAAGCAGTGTATACAAGTTACACCCGAAGCAGAGAGGCTTTCTAATACCTGTTAACAAGGAAATTCAAACCTTCCAGCTGATAGTCTCTAAGTTTTCCACCCTTCAACCACTCAGGCTGTTCATCAAGCTTCCTNNTCCCTCCATCCACAAATTATTGTACATTTTGACCGGGCATTTTTTTTAGGAGGCTTTAAATTATAACAATTTGATATTTAAATATAATAAAAATATCAAATTTACATTTTTAATACAAAACAAGGGTAAATTTGACATTTTTGTTACATTAAATATTAAATTATTATATTTTTATTTTTTCTAAAACAACGTGCTACCCAACATGTCGACGGAGAAATTATAATATGTTAAATGTATCTCGCATAGCACAAAAATTAAATATAAAGCATTATTTTTTTCAGCAAAGACTTATAAAACACAGATATTTATCTCCAATTAAAATGCAATAAATTAATATTAATAAAAAAATATCTTACAATTCCGCTAAGCTCGTCTCCTTCGAACATCCACCGCTGGTCCAGCGGCACACGAGCTTGCTCCAGGCACCGGATTCTGACCGTCCGATTAGCGGAATGAGGTGGCCGAATCGATGGCCGAGACGACGCCACGAGGTTTGATCCCATGAAATGGGTTTTCAGCGACGGAGCATTAAGCGTAACCGCCGATGAGGACGCGTATGACATCGCCATTTTCGTAATCTCTCTCCCTCCCTCCCTCTCTCTCTCTCTCTGAGAGCTCTGCTGCCGAGTGAGGATGCGGGGATGAGAGTGTAATTTGAAGGGATAAGGTTGTGGGTTATTTATATATGGGCCATTTGGATGGGCCGGGCCTGGCACGAGTCCAGTTTATATAGAACTGAGGTGAGTGGACGGATGTCGGTGAACGAAAATAAGATACGATAGGGTTAGTCATCACACCGGAGGTAAAACTAACCCGATGTCGAAAGTGGATAGTCACTTGTCCTAGTAGCGGAGCCGGATAGGGGAGGGTGGCCGTTTCTTCCCGATTTTGGAAATTTTCATAAATTATTCATATAAATTTCGAAAATTTTCAAAATCTCCAATACATGTCCCATGTACAACCAGTGTTTGTCTATTGTATTAGATGATACGACTTAGTCTCTTATTCAAAAATTTTGACTCTGCCGCCACATTGTAGGAGTAATGGGCGAGAATGAGCTGTGTAAATAATATTGTAAATTTACTTAATACAATATGATTTAAAAATTACGCGGGAGTTGAATTGATTGGAATAATTATATATAGTAATTATTCATTTTAACTTCCAATTATGTTAGGAAAGCAGATTATAATTGAGATTAATTGAAAATATTTATTATATCCAATAAGTATGAAGATAATATAAGTACAATCACATATAATGGTATCAAATTTGAACTTGATTAGAAGTAAAGGTGTTAATTTGTAAAATTATGAAATATTTATCAAGCGGAACTTGTCCACAATAATTTAGACACTGACTTAAAATATAGCTTGCATTTGATAAATTTATAAACCCAAATTGTCCTTTAACTAAATTTACCTATTTTAGCTAAACTAGGACTTGTTCGATTATAACTTTTAATTTCAAGTCTCCCTGCTTATTTTTTTAAAAAATTAAATAGCATTTGGCTATTTAGCTTCTAGTTGAGCTAATTTGCCGGCCTAAAAAAATTAGAATCCTTAAGATGGACGTATCCAACTAGCAGTTGGATTATATTTTCTTAATGGATTCTCTAAAATAAAGAAAAAATGAGTTCATCTATATTTTACAAAATCTCTATTTCTTACCATTTGCATCATATTATTTATCATATTCTCTATTGCATTTAAATATTATTTTTATATCTTTGATAATTCCACATTTAAAATTTCACACATAATAATATATTTAATTAAGAAATATTATTTGTTTAATTATGTATTAATAAAAAATATTATTATTTATTATCTTTAAATTTATAATTTTAATTTTATTTAATTTATTAATTAGTTATAAAAATAAAGAATATAATAAAATCTCTTTTTAGGCAAATGAAGAAAAAGGGGAATATAAATAATGGGATAAAAGAAAAATATAAATAAATAAATCCTATAAAAATTCATTATATAAATAATATAAATATAAATAGAATAACTTGATAAAAAAAATAACTATTTCTTAGCATTAAATATTAAAATTTTATAATATAAATTTAAATTTTATTTGCAATAAACATTTGATTTAAATAATAAAAATTAAATTCAATTATATATTTATTAAATAATTTTAAAAATATTATTTGTACATAAATACTAATAAAAATTATAATTATTTATTTGTTTAAACATTAAAATTATTTTCTATATACTTAAAATTTTAGTTTATATGTCATATTAAATAGTTTTAAGCTAAATAATTATTTTTAATATAAAATTATTATTTAATTATTTTAATTACTTATATTAAGTAATGAATAGTGATTCTTTATATTTGGAGAATCACCCTTGATATTCTCCATTTTAAATAATCACTAGGCAGGCAATTTGATGTAAAACCAAAAAGTAACATTACCTAAGGTTTAGTAACATAAAATAGAAAAATAAGCCCTCATAGTAAGTGTGATACAAATGCACTAAAATTTTAAAAATATAAATAAATTAAAAATAATCAATATTTATTCAAAAGCCTCAACCAAAAAAATCCGTTACCCGGCCCATATATAAAACGCATAGTTGCCCGTTGCCGCGAGTTCGAAAGTATAAAACCGGGCAATTTTGAGAGAGAGAGAGAGAGAGAGATTGAACCCTCGAGGCGTTTAAATTTGATACTAATTCATAAGTAAGCCTTAAATTTCGAAAGCATCTCTATATATTTATATACATAATCGTATTAATGCAGTTTTTGTGTTTCGATCTTGTAGACTGTGCTTCATTTTGAAGTTACTTTTCGAAATTTTCAGTATATTGGGTTCAAATTTCGAAAACATGTTATATCATATATAATCGTGTTTAATGCAGTTTTTGTGCTTTGATCTTGCAGATTGTGCTTCATTTCGAAGTTTTTTTGGAATTTTTCAGTATATTGGGCTCAAATTCGAATTGTGTCTGTTAAGGCAATTGTTCGATTAGGTTTTTATATTCTGCTATTTGTGTTTTTAGATTTGATTTTTAATTTAAGGCGTTTAGCTTGAAATGCTTTTGAAAAACATTTGAGATCCTAATAAGATATGTAAGCCTCAAAATAATAAAAAATAAAAAAATAAAAATCTTAAAATTTTCTAATTTAATTTTTCTGCTTTATTATTGCAGATTGTGATTCATTCTGAAGTTATTTCTTGTAATTTTTAGTACATTCGGCTTAAAATTCGAGGCATTTCTTTTCAGGTGATTGTTCCGACAAGGTTTTTATCCACTGTGTTTTGCATTTTTTAGGTTTGATGATATGTATTTTAGGTATTTAGCTTCAAATGATTTAAGAAATCACAGAAAACTGAACTTTGCAAAAGCGTGAGGGTTTACTTTTTGAGTGTGATTTTGATTGCTAGCATACGAACTTGTAATTATTTCTCCGGCAAAGGAAATTAAGAGACCACAAATTTGGATGAAAGGTTAATATATCGAGAAGAGAATATTTTGGTTTCAGAAAACTAAATATACAGAAAACTAGATATGCCTAAGATTTCGATTGGCGTAGAAAATGAAGTAAAATAAAGAGATTTGTTGAGAAGAGGATATTTCCGTTGGCTGTACATGGAACACTCGTACCGATATATACGAGTGGCATGAGCAATATTTGCTGAAGATTGTTGACCTCTTGGATTAGAATCAGTGATGGTTATAAACTTGATTGTATATTTGTAGCGTTGTATGCTTTTACTAAACTCGTAGCCTCAAATTTCTATTTTAATATGAGCCCATTTTTGTGCTTTTTAACAGCGAGTATAAATCAAGGACTGTTGCAGTTAGAAATATGAGATGCAATGCATGTTGGCGGGAATTGGAAGGGCGTGCCATTTCCACAACTTGTGGCCACATTTTGTGTATCCAAACAAATGCATTTATCTGTTGGTTTATACCGTATTTTATGTGTGTTTTCTATGTTGTCGGAGTGGTATGGTAGCTTGAGGTTCCCTTAACATTTGTGCTAGGCACAGAAGACGCAGGTAAGATTCTTAGTAATGATGGGACTTGCCCCATCTGTGATCAAGTTCTCTCCAAAAGGTGAGTTGCATGTCAGAGTGAGGTATAGATTTTAGAGCTTAAAGCATCTTTTAACTTTTCGATTGAAGGTTTGATAATAGTATTGGGTCTAGCATTATTTTCTTTGAAAACGGCTTTAATTTTGATATTTGCTTTTGGGCAATCGTATATATTGTCGACACTAAAGGTTTCTCATGGCTTGGTAATCAATACGCGGTAAGCGCTTTGGCAATGATATCTTAAATGTTTCAGGCTTTTGATTGCGTGTTAACTTGAAATTGGTTTTATTTGTCAGCCTTGTGAGACCGGTGGATGTCAATCCAACAGATGAATGGGTAAATGTAAGGGAGTTCTCCTTACCTCAAACTCTAATTTGTCAAAAGCATTTTCCAGATATCTCTTTTTAAAATTGCTGCATGCTCAGTTATTTGCTTGACTTTTTGTATTGATTGCAGATGTCCATGACTGGGGTATCTCCGCAAATTTGTATCCTTTGTTACTTCCAGCTTATGCATTTGCATTGTGTATGTATGTTGAACATCAACACTGCAGTCAAGTTTCAACACTGCCTTCGTTACTTATGGTCTGTGCTTGAGTTATGTAAACCCCTTTTGGTAGCCAATATTATCAGGAAAACTAGAGAAGGAAGAACAAGGAGTGAACACGGGTTTGGTATTGCTGAACATTCTGGTGCTTCTGTTATTCTTTCGAAATATTTTAAAATTACAGAAGAAAACACTGTTGATGATTGGAAGTAGTTTTATATATATCCCAAATTTCCTTCAGGTTCTGGACAGCTTTGAAGTAGCTATGTTGTTATTTTCACCCGGTAAGCACATATTTCCTTAAACATATCTAGTGATGAAGAGTGCATATCGAAGTGTAATGTTCTACATCGGGCAAAAGGAACTTGAAATGCAGTTCAAGATGAACAGAATAATAGCTCAGTACAAGCAAAAATGTGAAATGATGCAAGAGAAGTTCACGGAAAAACTGGAACAGGTGCACGGTGCTTACCAGAAGATGGCCAAAAGGTGCCAGATACTGGAGCAAGAGAACGAAACCCTGTCAAAGGATAAGCAAGAACTCCAAGAAAAGTTTTCTGAGAAATCTAGGTCAGTTCTAGTCTCTATTCAACATAAAGGACGTACCCAGTGCCGAAACTTCCACACTGTGGGGTCTCTATTCAACATCATTAGATTAATTGTGGGAATCTTTATATGGACTATAATTTTGTATTACAAGGCAAAAGAGAAAGCTTGATGAAATGTATGACCAATTGAGAATTGAGTTTGAGTCCGTGAAAAGATCTGCCATTGAACCTGTGAGGAATTTCTACCCAAGATCCGAGCCTGATTTTTTTGCAAATCCACCTAATGTGATGGAGAGAGATCCGATTCAGAGAGGTAATCTTTTACTGTTAATATTATTAGAAACTAGTAATTGGGTCTACTTTGAGGTGTAAAAACCTTAATGAACTATAATGAGCGAGTTATGACAATGTTTATTTGCTAAATTTAGGAAATATAAGTTCTCTTAAAGCCCAAAATTAAAAATGTACGCCAAATTGGTTGCCAAGTCCCAGAAAAACTAAAAACACAGACTGATTCATATAAAATGAGGTTTTATACTACACTATTACAAGGCCTTTTGCTAAAGATGATTGTCAAATACTAGTTAACTTATGTATAGCAGATTGGTCGGTTTTCACTCCTAAAACTCCAGGGCCTAGAGAGGATGTATGGCCTGCAACAAGACAGAACAGTTCCAACTCAGGCCCGTTTGATGTTTCTGGTGACTCACCCGCAAAGAAACCAGGAGCTCCATTTAATGCTGGAAATAGAATGGGTACTGGTACTCGTTCTGCTTTTGGAACGGGACCCACTAATCCATCGAATGTCTTGAAGAACCTAATTCTCTCCCCAGTTGGGCGGCCTCAGCCTTCTCGTGGCCGTGCCCAGCTATTCAGGTGAGTTTGCTATTTACATGCTTATGCTTAACTATTCAAGATCAAAAGTTAAGGCTGACACAATGCGAAGCTGAAACACTCGACACAATGAGAAGCTGAAACACTGCTTGTTATTTTCATCTGATATTTACTTATTTTTTGCATAGCAAAAATGTAGTTTAGTTGTCACAAGGGAGCTTATTGGGTTGTTTGATATCGTTCACATATGAAAAACTACATCGCAAATGAAACTCTAAAAATAGTTATCACCGAGATGGATCATTTCCGGATTGGGAATTTAACAATTTCAAAGGCCTCACGATTCTTTCCTTGGTTAATGCAGGTTCTAGATCAGATCTTGTAGCGCATTCGACATAGATACAGAGTACATGAGCTCATCGTCATATAACAAAGCAATCTCTTTGGGAAACAGCCATTTGAGAATCACAAAAGCTGAGATTTTCAACTAACCAACCCATTGTCTAAGGTAGTACAGAGAAATTACTGTGTTTTGTTTTCTTGCCTTCTGAAGTATTATAGGGACGCTTGTGAATGAAAATTAATCTCTGTAAACCCTTTCATGTTTGTAAGTGTCAACTTTGCTCAGTGTTATCAGACTATTATCGAGTTTTGAGCAACCTAGCTGCTACTTCATTTCTATATTGTTATATCAGAATTAGAATGTTAAAATTCGTCGTCTTGTTCTTTCTCCAAGTACCTTAAATGTTCATGGTTGCACAGTGTCTTGTTCTTTCTCCAAGTACCTTAAATGTTCATGGTTGCACAGTGTTTATACATGTTATGGGCAATCTAATGCACAAAGTTCTCCGCTATTTCCCGAGAGTTCTAAACCGCAACTTCCCAAACGCTAATTTTCAACCTTACTGAATGATTTTGTGTCTGTATGCGCATATGCACATATGATACCATTTATTCTATTCGTTTCTGATGTGAAAGCAAAATTGAGCTTGAAGGTATATACATTAACGGCAGGGCCTACACAAGTCCAAAAGTAGGTTTTACGTAAGAACTATGAGTGAAATTATGTACATATACAAAATAATTTGGAACCGAATTCCGCAGCCAAAAAATAATTCCAAGAAGCAAACGAAAAAGGAAATATTTAAAAAAAGGGGCAGTATCCCCATAACAGTAATTGTTTCTCAAATCATACACAACCGAGTTTCTTCATTTTCATGTTTCCATTTTTATACCGCTCACCGAAGGGCTCCCAAGATATTACACTTACCAAACTGTAAAACGATTCACAAAAAAGGCCAAACTCCGACACAGATGCTGGTGAGGCCGCCCAAAAATTCCCAAGATTTGGCTTTCAATACCTTCACAACAGAATCTATGAACAATCTAATCATCAGTTTCCTAAAATTTAAAAATTAAGTCCCAGCCTTAAGTTTCGGTTCTTTTATCGGTCTACTGTTTGATCGTGCGAATGGTTAGGTAAAAAAACATTCAAAACCGGGGCATTGGAGGTCAATTCAATGGTGTCCCCCAGTTGAATAGGATAGACAACATGAGAACCATCTAAAAACATCGACCCCTTCTTACAGAACCACGAAGCTTCCATCGATTCATCGGGTTTTACCAATCCATGCATTAGGCTCGATTTACTTGACCTAGATAAAATTGGTTCTCGTACGATATATTGAAGATCCTTCGACAACACAGGCATTCTGAACCCACCAGTCGATAGCATTGCAGCTGTCGATCCAACGGCTGTCGAGACTCTTAGACCGCTTGATCGACAGTTCACCAATGGGGAATATGGTTCACCTTCTTTTCTTATTCTGCTCAAAGAAAATGAAAAGAAAAAGGAAAGTCTTAACAGAGCCAATGCTAATGTGGTACATAACAAATAAACCATAATCAGCAACTTAATAAGTTTGTTTCCACGATCGTACCAAAGAGAAGCAAAAGAACGTTCAAGTTGGAGCAAATTACACGACACTAAAAACCCGTACTTCCCATCTCGTACATGTATTAATAAAATTTCACCTTGTAAACTTTGTTTATTTGTTTCATTTTCGTGTAATCTGCATTTTTTTCAACAATTAATTGGAAAAACCACAAGTTTGGCAAAAGGATTTGCCTTTCTCTATTTTTTCTCATATTTTCCATACTCTTACACTGTTAGCAAATATAGGCAAAGTGAAACACGGAGGAAAAGTAATAGTGAAATTTCATCACCATGTCAAAGCAAAGGAATCGTGTTAAGATTTAAGAGCAGTAAACTATAATTTCCTGATGTTTGCAAGAATTCGAATATTCCATTGTCTAGACGGAATTTCTAAATGGAAATCCTGCAATATTATCAACTATGCATTTCGGAGGATGTATAGCTCGGAGACAGAGAACAAAAATTCGATTATTTGTCTCAAGTTTTCGAAGAGCTAAAATAGGAACTGCTTACCGGAATGAAAACCGAGAAAGTGTGGCCGGATTTGGATGTGCTATCAAAACATCGTTAAGCGCATACATTGGCAGCAGCTTTTTGTTCACAGCAAGAGACATCCTTGACAATTTTGAAGGAATTTTTTGGCCCTCAAGGACATCGTCAATCATCTATAAAAATCACAAGCCACGCTTTAAGTAGATGGACAGTTCTACATTATGCAAAAACAGACCTAATTGCAGGAAAAAAAAGTTAGCAACATGTTCCAATTTACCAGATCCAAAGAAGAAATAAAACAACAAAAATCACCCCCAAAAGACATCGACATGGTACTTGCACATCACCCACGTCACACAGGAAACAGAACAGTTGAAAATAAACAACATTATATATGCCTAATGTCAAAAGATAAATATAAATGTTATGGAACCTCAGTTGTTACAGCAAATGCAACATTTTTAGTAACAACTAAACCTCAAATCGACAAAAAATTACACAATGTAAAAGGTCAGCAAAAACTTCAAAGAATCTAAAGGATATACTTGTTCAAAGTTTCCGACAGTTGAAGCACAAAGGTAACCGGTGCTTCTTGTAGCATCAAATTCCCCACAGAACTCTTCCACCTACAACAAAACTTTTGGAGCTATTAACGTCACTTTTTACATCTCCATCTAACAAAAAAAAATAATTAAAACAAAATTTAAACTCAACCATGAAATATGAAATTAAAGTATTATAAGAAAGCACACTTATCAAGAACTTGGTGTGTGCAAAAGAGAGAAAGGGGCAGTTTACCTCTTCAACTTTTGTGGGGTCTGAATTTACACCGAGAACTGGAATTGTATCATCCATGAAATGGCTTGCCTGCAAAAGCGTTCCATCACCACCTATACTAACGACCAGATCCACATCCGTGATTGGCTGAGATAGAGTGCTTCGTAAAAAGGTTGTGTATTCTACGTTCTTTTTCCTCAATATATCTTTACAAAAGTTTATCGCATCCTTGTGAACCTTGAGTCTGTTGTCCCGATAATTCAACACCTGCAATATCTTTTGAAATAGACTAAATTACAAGGGACGCATAGTAAACTAAAAAAATTCAAGAATAATACAATATATCAAGCTAGAAAGTGGATGTGGGTCTTAGTCCACCTACACTTTCCTCGAACTACGAAAATCCAACATAACATGCGAAAAATAAAATCAGTCCAACAGGAAAAAAAAAACCATGAAAATCGTAAGTTATCTTGACACAGAAACTATAATTTCAAGAAAGTAACGAACCGCCTAATAATGATTAATGACAACGATGTAGAGTTTTGAGCATATTCTTTAAAGCAACGAATTTCTCATAATTCTCCTTACGATATCTCCTTTACCACAGCATTGAAAACAAACTCTAGTTAAGATAAAGAGATCTTGATCATAAATTAGGCTTGAGCAAATAGTTAAGGATTTAGAGAAATGTAGAATCACCTAAGCCATACATACTTGCAAATAGATGACGGAATGTAGACAGAAGCAGCACGATGAGGAAATTGTTCAACAAGTCGACGACAAAAGTAGGAAAAAACAAATACAGTTTTAACCAAAATCTAGTCTTAAAAACACATAAATTCAACTAGAAAAAAACAAAAAGACTTTCAAGGATTGATTTACCTAAGAATTACCACTATCTACTCTCTGGCCTTACCCTCGATATTAAGCTCTATAACTCAAACTCTACAAATAGAAGCCGAAATATAGAGAGCGCTCATATCAGAGTCCGTAATCTCAAAGATAGTACTGGGGATTAACAGTGATCACCTCGTTTAAGGGGATCCCTGTATGAATTCCCTATCTTTAAGCCATTGAATAAAATTTTCTTGAACCAATATATTAACATTGAATAATTTCTGGAACCAATAAATACCGAATTTTGAACTAAAGATCGAGAATAGAGATATTGAACAGCAGCACTAAAATCTTGATGGGACAGGTAAAAAATTAATTTCCTCGAATTGATGATTATCAATTTTCTTTTATAGCCACAACAAGGCCCCTAAACGCAAAATTCCTAGATCAGGGGATCACTTTAGCAAATCTCTATTTTTTAGGAAATTTAATTGTACAAGATAGGAGTAACCCCTAAAACTTAGGATAGAGTCACCTATAGCCATTGACTGGTAATAGTGCCCTATAAACAAGCAAGAAAAAAAAAGGAAGCATTTTTCCAACATTGCCTGATTTCTTGAACCAATAAACACCAAATTTTGAACTAAAGATTGAGAATAAAGATATGGGTATTGAACAATTTCACTAAAATCTTGATGGGGTATAACAAAACAAATTTCTTTAATTGATGATTTTAATTTTTTTCAAAATACCTTGGGATTGGGAGAGGGGGCACCAATGGAGGTGGTGGTGTTGTGGCCTGGGAATGCTTCAAATGGTTTCAGCAGTAACAGCAGTCTCCTCCTCCCCATCTCTCTCTCTCTCTCTCTCTCTCTCTCTCTCTCTCTCTGTCACTGATGTGAAGAGCGTAGAATTTGGACTAGGGAGCAAAATAGAAACACTTGTTAATTGTGTTTAATTACGTTTTTTTTTTTTTTTTGGATAATCATACTTAATTGAGTTAGATATTTTTTTATATATGAAGGCATCATTAAATTTAGAAATGAAACTGCGTCAAATTTGCAAATTGCTTAAAATATCATTCAAATTTTCTGCTCATGTTATTTTTTTCACCATCTGGTATAACCCAAGTTCATTAAAGATCTGCAAACTCACTGGGCCTAATTTAGTTTTAATTTAATTTTCTTCTAAGTTCTTATAGAAACACTTGGAAAATTTTTACCTAATTTCGCTTTCTTTTTCACTTGATTCTACTTCTTTCTAAATTGATATCTGCAAATCTTTTTTGTAGAATTTTTGTTTTATGTCAGAGTGATAATTATTTAATCTTCATAAAAAAAATTTCTATTTTTATAATTATGATTGTGTAAGTTTCAAATTGTTAAAATTTATTTGATTTTCTTTCTTTATTTCACAATTTCTTTTTTCTTTTAAAACAACTTTACAATCATAATTTGGACCATTTTTTCTCATAATTTGCAGCCATATTGAATTGCAAGTGCATAGCATGTGCTATGGTGGCTACTATCCAATAAAAGTTAACTTTCATTTTTTGTTTGGTGGGAAATGTTTTTCTGAGAGAATATTTCAAAGAAAATTTTGATTTCACTAGATTTTTACTGGAAAATATTAATTTGTTTCTAAAGTTTTTTTACTCAATCTATAATATTGTGAAGGATTTAATGTAGTTGAATTTTAAAGAACTAAACAATTGTGCATTTATCTTTAAAACAAAATACGCATTTTAAATTATTGTATAGAACATATTGAAATTTTGGAAAAATTAAAATTCATCTGTTAGCATTTAAGATTTTCAAATAAAGCCGGAGTCAATGGTTATAATATTTAATAATTCGAATAGCAATCAATATTACTATACTATAGAAGCCTAAGATGCAACTTAATGCTTATTACCGCGGTGCGAGAGCGGAAATGAAAATGAGACCAGAATAGCAATCAATATTATACTATAGAAGACTAAGATGCAAACTAAGTCTCCATACTGTGGTGTGAGAGCAGGAGCGGAAGAAAGAACAAAAGTATGAAAGCGTCGTACTTATAAATCAAATATATGTGAGAATGGGAACTAGAGCGAAAACGAAAGCGAAAATTATGAGCGAGAGCATTACTTGTCGATAAATAATTAAGTGACAATACAATTCACGAAAAGGAAATGAAGAAATCAATTTTTTGAAA
>MKEJ01015366.1:0-20349 GCA_001753735.1 Embelia ribes
TTTTTTTTTTTTTTTTTTTTTTTTTTTTTTTTTTTTTGTTTTCTGTTTTTTATCAAAGAACTTAGTTTTTTGGAGAAAGGAGCTTGTTTCGTTCAATTTTAATTAATTTTTTTCTAGTTATGATTTTTAGATTAGGTTGTGCTTTAAGTAATGTGAACTATCTGTAGGGCTTATTTGGATGCAGTCTTTTATAAAATTGTTTAGAAAGACGGGTGTATCCAACTTCCAAAAAGTTGTTTCTCTAAGCATTCACATCAGTCTTTCTATGTTTTAGATTTCACCCATTTAATTTCTCAAATGAGAACTCTTGG
Organism: Embelia ribes; assembly: GCA_001753735.1. Classification (NCBI taxonomy): domain Eukaryota; kingdom Viridiplantae; phylum Streptophyta; class Magnoliopsida; order Ericales; family Primulaceae; genus Embelia; species Embelia ribes. The sequence continues at coordinate 312 of MKEJ01015366.1, forward strand.
ATGAGAAACATGTCACAACAGTATTTCTGTATTTACTATATTTCTCAGTTTCTAGAAATCTAAGAGAAATGCTACAACAGATTTCTGAGCAGGGAAATGTACTATTCACCATTTCTATATTAAAAAACTATTTTTTTCAACCAAAACTAAAAACCCTAGTTAACATTTGAAAAACCATATTTTACATTTTATTGTAAGATAAGATGTATAATTATTCCAGTAAATTTTAACAAATTTAATAGAAAGAATTGTGTTGCCAATTTCTAAATATGGATTTCTAATAAGAAAAATGGGTTTCTGGAAAGTGAGATGTAGAGATTGAATGAGAAAGACTTGTGAATGTTCTAAGCTTTCTATAAAGTCAGATATAGAAATTAAATGAGGATGTCTAGTGTTTATGCGATTAGGTTGATATACATGTCTTATTAGAATTCTATATGTATACATACATGTTCATTAAGGGTTGTGTATGCACTTAAGTTATTGTGCTGTTTGTATTGGCATTACGTGGTATGCCTTGATATAATCTATATCTGCTTCTTTTTGCTTTCTTTTACATTGAAGAAGTTTGTTTGTCAAAACAAGAGGCTTTTCTGGTTCAATTTTAGTTATTATTATTATTATTTTTCTTCTAATTATGTGCATTTGCACTAGTCCTCATTTAATTTCTAAATCAGACTTTGTGGAAAGCCATTTCTATTTGAGAAGTATTAAAACAGTTGTATATATATATATAATTAAATGTATATACATTGTCTATATGTATGGGGCACTAGGATTTTATAGTTTTGATGGTAAAGAAATTAACACTTTAATTAAGAAATTGTTAATAATAGATTTTGCCACTTAGATGAGGGGGCAGATACGCGATCATGCATACATGTTCATTTAGGATTGTGTATCCTCTTGGGTATTTTTGCTGGTTGTATTGACATTATAATATGTGTGTGTGTGTGCGCGCGCGCGCGTGGGCTCTTTTTTGAGTCAAGCAACTTAGTTTTGTGGAAAGAATGAGTTTGTTTGGTTCAATTTTAGTTAATTTTGTTTCTAATAATGATTTTTAGATTAGGCTATGCTTCAGATAAAGAAAACTATGTTTATGGCTTGGTTGGATGCAGTGTCTTTGCTTACATTTGTTAGTGCGTTTTGATTTTGAGTTGTCAAACTTAATTTTTTTGTGAGACTCCATAAAGCTAGAAGTTTTGAGTTGGATGAAGAAAAATTTTCATAAGATAAAAGCCGACTTATTGAGGAAGTGTTGAATAATTGTATAACTTTTTGCCCATTAGTAAATAGAATTATGTTAAAGTTTTCTCTTTGGAACTGTTGCTTTTAGGGAGAGACACATTATATTATTTATTATTTATTCAACACGCCTCTCACTTGTGGGTTATTTTTAGCCAACAAGTGCAATTCAACTTTTAATTGGTTAGTGGTGAGATTCGAATTCAGGATTTCTGCCTGCTTTGATACCATGTTGGATGATGTACGACCATCTCATCTAAAAGCTTAAGCTAAGCTTAAGCTTTTAGGGAGAGACGCATTGTATTATTTATTATTTTATTCAATAGGAACATTATGAGTTTGTAACTTTCAGCTTAAAATTTTCTCACCCATGCCGAAGCTAAATTAAGGATAGAAGGTGTCGGCTCAAAAAACCTAGATTGAGTAGAAGGACTAGTTCCAGCAAGTTTCTTCTTGAACAGACTGGAAGAGTTTTATATTTGTATACGTGAGGTTGTGTTACTGTGTATGATATTTGAGTTGGAATTCTTTGAGCAGAGTCCATTCCTCTTGCCACTCGTAGACCATTCCTATTTGATTAAGTGATTATTTTTGCAAACTCACATTAATGAGGAATTTAATGAGACTTTCTTATCTTGAAAATAAATAATTAGAATTTGAAGATGTATTATATGAAAAATGCTTCTCGTAGAACAATGGTGAATTGACTTCTGAGGTAGCACTTAGAAAGTTGTTGGGTACATTGCTTAGGCGTTCAATTATCTTGGTTTGGTACTTGACGTGATAATTTAACATTTTCCCAAAAACATCTGTTTAAGAAATTATACTTTTGATTGTCACTCTTGGCTTGGTATTGAGGTAGAGGACACTGAGTAGTTAAAATGATGTAAATCATGGTCTCTTAGTTCAAAAGTATAAGGAGAAAATATGGTGGAGTATTGTCGAGCAATTAAAAGGACCACTAATTTTTTTCATATTTCTGTACCAGTTTTGAGTTAGCCTATATTTTTCAGAACATTAGGTTCTCTAGCTGTTCATATTTCTAAATTTTAGTTTCTCTTTCAGATAGTATCTCTCCAGTTAAATCCATTTTTTAGTTAAAATATTGCATACGATTCTGTATTTGCTCAGCAAATATGTGATTTTTGTGTTCGTGCTGTGTCACTTCTTCTTTGGCTTGCTATGGGTAAGTTACAGTTTGATTTAACTTGCATAATGTTTACAGCTGATGGATTACAACTATAACCAACCGCTCCCTCCGGGAGTCCAATCCGTCTCAAGTACATCACTGCCCTATACTTTTTCAAATCCTTCCACCGGACATAATCAACAGCCATATCAAAATTATCAGAATTTTCATAACCCTGCTCACTTCCAGCAAAATCAACGGTTCCCTGTTCCACCCTCCCAGGGTACTGTCCATCCACATTTAAGGCCACTCTTTCAATACAACCATGTGCCTTACACTCCTCAAATATCATATCCAACCGCAAATAACTTTCCGAATGATAACTTTGTTCAAGTTGGGATGCCTAATTCTCAACCTTTCAAACAAGACACAGACACTGTGCAGGGGTCTCAAGGCGTTAGTCACAGAGTTTCCTACAACTCAGCAGAATCAAATGTCCAAACCAAACAGGAGAAGGAGCCAACGGTTACACATCAAGGTTCATTATACTATTGAAGTTTAATTTGTAATGAACAGAAGAGTAGGTGGTTTGGTAGGGAAACGGCCTGTGGAACCATATTGCAACAACTTAATTTAATTGATTGTTTTTCTAAACAACCGTTTTTCTGGAATTTGGCACTAACCATTTTCCTGGGATTGTCTGTCAGGATTGATGTCATTTCTTTAGCTTAGTTTAATGTCCATTTTGTAATTTTTAACAAAATACACCAACTTATTCGTCAGATGGTTCTAACGCACCTGCCAGCCACTCTGGGGTTCATTTGGGAAGTAACGCGGAAATTGAAGTTGCAGCACAGGATGCTGTTTTGCGTGAACAAGTATGTATGTGACAGATGGATTTTCCCTCTGTTTCCTTTCTTTCTCTCTCTTTTTTCCCCCATTGATGTGATTGATTTGACCCTTTTATGTAATTTTTCAAGGAAATTTCCACCCAGAAAATAATAGAAAGTCAAAGGTTTGTTTTCATCTTTCCTAATGCTAATCTGCTTCTTTTTGCTTGAAGTAGAATTTCTCAGAGCTGAGTGGTTACCTTGTGTATGTTTCTACATGATCAGACATACAAGTGGTGCAATTGATCCACCTGACGATGGTAGAGATATTTTTGCAGGACGTCGTGATCCTAATGCTATAAAGGTATTAATCTTTCTCTTTGTCGAGCATCTAGTCTTTATACTTGTGTAAATTAATGTCAGTATACATCGTCTTTTCTTTTAATGTAGCTATTTATCCATGTGATCTTGCATCTTATTCAGGAGCATCTTTTGAAGATGACCACAGAGCACAGGGCGGAAATGGCCCAGAAGCGTGGAAAATCTACTGTATCTGAGGAAGGTTGATTTTGATTGTCCTTTTATTGACATTATATATATTCTGATCTGTTATGTTTGTCTTTTGACTTTCATTGCGTATCTCTAGCATTTAAAGTTGTGCTTCTCTTAATAGCTTTATATATAATCTAATATAAGCATTAAATTTTAGGAAGGTGAATTTCTTCTAAATAGAGGGTCTTTAGTGTCCAGTAGTTATTCTTTTGACAATTCAAGTCCTTGAATGTTGCGTTCCACAGCAAGAGTAAACTACAAATAAGGAGGCATTTTGAGAAGGAAGTTTATTGTGAACCCTTTTTTATGCAACCGAGCATGAAGAATTAGACAAAGAAGCTAATTATGAAGGAGGTACTTTGAGGGCTTTTTTAAATGATTCCCTTAAGAGTAAAACAGTATAACTTTTTGAAGTAGGTGAAGAAAACATGGTAGAACTGTTAAATGGCTTCAATTATTTGGGGGTAAGCTGGGAATGCGTCGGTGAACTGAACAACCACATGAAGCTTCACGAACAATGAGAAATACTTTTCTTCTAGCTCAGTGTGGAAATTTTTTTTTACCAAAAAATGAGCCCAAAAGGAAATGGTTTCTTTGCAAATCATTGAGTGATTTCTATTAATGTATATTTTAATAATGTCTTCAATTGTTGCAGAGAATGTTGAAATCGGCAATGGGTATGGTGTACCCGGTGGTGGTGCTTATAATGGTTCAAGGCCATATGTTGTTACTCCAAGTGAGACTATGAAAACACAATAAAGAATCGGTTTTTAACAGTGTCCGGAATTATTGAAATTTTCATTTACTGCAACTATTCAGGTAAATCCAGAGTCGGTGAGCATGAAGGAAACAGGGAAATGCCAACAGCTGATGTGGAATCAGGGCAGAATGCGGCCAAAGATTTGCCCGAGTATTTGAAACAGAAGTTGAGAGCAAGAGGTATTCTCAAAGATAGCCCAGCTAAAGTGAGCTCTGCTATTGCTGATAATGCAAGTATCTTTCTCTTAATATTTCTTTCTCCACCGTACACCCTCTACTTTCCATCTTTCAGCTGTAATTGGCTACTTTCAGTGAGGCCCCAATTTTCCTTCTCTCTTTGCTTCTTGGCTAAATTAGAGAGGTCTTCATTCTCTTTTTTCGAGTTCAACACTATATTGCAAAGAGTTATTATCATCTTATATTTTTTGAAAGTATGTAATATCTAATTCTCAAGCTTGCAACTCTCAATCAACCCCCAATAATATCTTCAGCTTTCAACTCTCAACCCTCTCCTGGAGCTTTAATTTTTCTTTCTCCAAGTATTCTTTTACTGATTTGACATTGTATCAGTTGAATCTGTTAGTTTAATTGGCTAACATTCTTTCTGAAAATTTACGTTTCAGAAATCGGAGATCTCATCAAGTCAAGCTATAGCTCCTGGGAAGTTGCCTCCGGGATGGGTAAGTTGACTTCCATTGATATGTTTACTTTTGCATCAGACTATTTTAATTTAGGGACTAATTGGAACATTGGAAGCAGAGAACACCTTGTCTCTTGAAATATAAGGCTCTTTACTTTTTTGTCTTTTTGGTGGACTGGAATGGATTTCTCTACTTTTTATAACAGAAATATTCCCCCCTTTTTTTTCACTTTTGCTAGTTTTGGAACTGGAAAACTATGAATACTTTGGGGCACCATTATTCACATGTTGAATTTGGTTCTAGTCATTGAGATCACTTCAAAGTTGGGGCTGAACACAGATGCTTCATCTAGTATACTTTTGGAAGTTTTTTTTTAACTTATGGATGTTAATTTATTTATTTATTTTTTTTTTAACTTATGGATGTTAATTTTTATCTTAGTTGCTCCATGTTCAACCTCTCTTGAAATTGATATTGGTGGTGTAACAAGCCCTACATTAAATTTCTATAAGTTAGAGCCATGCACACCTCTATTACGATTTGTGGGTTACTGGTTCGTTCCGTTGGAAACAACCTCTCTGGAAACAAGGGTAAGATGCATATACCAAACCCTTCCCAAATCCCGCAATATAAGAGATTTGTGCACTGGGCTGTCAATATATATTAAACAACATAATATATGCATTGAAATTCTTACCGGGAGGAACTTCAATATTTTCTTCATTACAGCTACTGTGCTACCAAGACAACCTGATCGCTGTTAGAAAAGCATTCAACAGATGAGGAAAAGCTGAAATTAAAAAGAGAGAGAGAGAGAGAGAGAGAGAGAGAGAAAGGAAATGTGAAAATATCTAGTTGAAGGGTCTGCCACTCTGATAATATAATTGTAATGTATATGTGAATAGTGTGAAAGCAGATACAAAAAATTAAGCGAGCTCTACGTTAGATTAGCACCTGAGCTAAAACCCATCCGACTAGCCAATCAACATCACTTTTGTGGTTACATATGACGAGCGCATGTTCTTTACCTGCAAAATGTACCAAAGTCAGCCAATAGAGTAGGCTACAGAAAATTTACAAGCTCATGTCTAGAATAGAGCGGACTAAAATTGAAAATGTAAGAAGATTAATCGTACCCATTAACTGAAAAGTTTCTGTATCCGTGAACAGTTTAATCTGCAGTATAAAATAAATAAGTGACCAAGTATATTATCTGGACTATGCACATCAACTATATCCGATACACTTCATTACCCCCCGTGACTCAGATGTGGAACGTAGCCTTAGCAGATATTGAGATTTGTTAAGAATTGACTATCACATTTTCCCGAATCCATCAAAGAAAAGCTAAACAAATTGTAAGCGAAAAGCAACAAGGATGTTCAGCAAAAAAACTCATTATCAGTTGCATTATCCCCATGACTAAAATACAAGCAAGCAAATAGTAAAGCTACATAACCACCTGAACCCCTGCCCACCAATCAACAAGCCAAATAAGCTCCAACCACAGCAACTCAGCCAACACTTTGTTGATTCTTCTGTATGTGTTCTTTGACAGAGGCCGAACCAGAACAAAGAAAATAGCCTGGAGAAAAGTAAAACTGCATCAGTTAAGCAAACCAGATCTTTGAACAGGAGATGGATGTAAACATGAACATCTACTCTAGAATACCCATCAATACACCAGATTTCCAATAAACCCATAAATAGAGCCTTTCTATAAGCATAAAACAAAACCAATCAGACAAGCTTAATCAGATATACAAGGAACTTAATACTCTATAATTCAATAGCATCATAGATTTTTTCCTAATTTAGGAGGCCAACAGCTATTATTATCAAAGCAAAGGCTTGAACAAACACAAACACAGACACGATCATGAAGGAGCCATAACACATCAACTCCTCAAAAGGACGCTCCAACATCATGCACTTGAGAAATGAAATTTTTTTTGCCGAAAAGATAAATCTTATTCACAAACCTAGGCAAAAAAATAGGGAAAAAAGCTAACCCAACCAAAAACAAAAGATACTAGGGAACACAAAAAACAAGATAGATGCTTGGTGTCGCATGCAAGGTTTTTTCCTTTAAAAAAAGCAAGATAATGGAAACACAAATGCAGTACGGAAGTATGAGACAAATGCAAATGGACCAAAGGCCCTACTGTGGAAAAAAAAACCCAAGCTTAATATCATCCAATTGAAGAGCAAATTTGCAACTTTACTAAACAATCTTAATCCACAAAAATACCCAAATGTCAACCTAAAGCAAAACCAAACACTCTAAAGCTATGAATAATACCATTTTCTCGAAAAAAAAATGATAATGTAGTAAATTCAGAGCATTTCATCAGACTTTCTAGAAACTCACTTCTCTTAAGTCATTATTTTAGAAACTCTGCACACAAGGTCTTTTTCTACAATTTATTCAAATCACTGAAATAATTATGTATCATGCAACAAACAATAAAAGTCTGTTTTCCCCAAACATTAACTAGGATTTGTTTGTTTTGGAGTAAAAAGAAAATAATTTCGAATAGAAAAGTTGTAAATATCAGATTTCCACACTCATAAATCTATTGTAGCAATTCTCCTCAATTTTCTAAAATGATTAACACTTTTGTAAAACATTTATGATCCAGATTTCTCATTTAAAAAATTAAATGATAGAAATCATCTACATTAGCAACCAAAGGTATCAATTAAGAGGCCAATTAACCAAAAAAAGAAAAAACAAGGGTACATGATTTCGACCTAAATAGAGCTGAGCATGACAAAAATAGGCAAAATAAAGCAAAACCCGGCACTCTAAATCTACCAATAACACCATAAACGCAATAAACAAAGAACAAAATCTAGCAAGTTAGAGGGAATTAGTAAAAAATAAATGAAGGGTAATGAAAGGGAACCTGGATGAGATTGACGACAAGGCCGGAGAAGAAGAAAAGGACCCCTACAGGGAGGATCACGAAAGCCGCTACTGCCATGGCCGAGATTCAGAGAGAAAGAGAGACAGAGAGACAGGAGGGGGAATTTCTAACGATCACGAAGACGGTTAAATAATTATAAATAGGGGTAAGAGAATTAATTGTACTTGATTTTATTTCTTTTATTTCTCTTTTTAGAGATAATAAATATATATATAGGGAGCAGATCAAGGGACAAATAACTTTACAAAAAATTTTTTAAAATTTTTTAGGCCGTTGGATTTGCAGCGATCAACGTTTAGGATATATCATCTCTCTACACTTTCTCTCTCATATATCTTATCCGTTAATCGTTGCTGATACAACGGCCTAAAAAATTTGTAAATTTTTTGTAAAATTTTTTGTCCCTTAATCCGTTCTCATATATATATCTAATTATAATTATCTTCTATATTTGTACTAATTATAAAGCAAACATAATATGAGCCGTTGTTTGCGAAGCTACATTTATTTTTGATGAATTTATACTTTTCAACAAATTAAAAATAGAAACTACCAAAAATAATTTTGTAAAAAATATTACACACCACCGTTAGCAAATGGCTATAAACTCACACATGTATCTGCTCTTAATTAACTGTCATCTCCCACTTTTTTTTATTATGGTTGACTCTCTCTCTCTCTCTCTCTCTCTCTTTCTTCTAATGGTTGTTTATTCTTCCAAGTTCTGATTTGTATTTTTTATTTCTTAATTATTAGTTTTTTGTGTATATACTTATTTGCGTTAGATTAGATTAAAATTAAAACTATTTTCGTTAATCTACTTTATATTCAGCCATGTCTAATTATATTATATGCAAATCAGATTATGTTATTCAAATTGTATAATGGAGTATATGGAAATTTTACAAATGTTTTAATAAAATTACGCATGCATAGCATATGGGCCGCAACTAGTATATATATACTTTTTAAAAAATATTAATTTTATAAAGTGTTTCATACATTTTTTATTTCAAATATGCCATTCACTTTCTAACTTTATAACAAAAATCATCTATGTCCAAAACTATAATTTAATTAATTTTAATTTGCACATGCTTTGTAAAAGAGATAATATTATATATTTAGATATTTAAATTGATAATTATCAAATTAACAGAAGATAAATTTAAATAAATTATAATAATGTGAATCATATTTTTAAAATACAATATTGCCATATAATTAAGGATTTAAGTTAGTGATTATTAAATTATTAAAAGATATATTTAAATAAATAACAATAAAATGAATTAGATTCAATACTTATTTAATAATCTCACCCGCAATATGTTATTTTCAATATATATTCGAGACACGTTAGTTATTATATAATTCATCTCAGTTTTATGTAAAAAATCATGCCTATATAATTTGGAGAGTCTCAATTGATTTATACAATTACACAAATAATTGAATATATTTCACAAACACAAAACTTATAAATTTAATTTTATTTATAAGATTGTTTGATCAAAATGTAAACTAATTATTTTTTACAATTTATATTACCAACACTAATTATTGAGACAATTCACATTGTTCAAGAGAATAAGTATAAAACAATCTTATTCTATCTTTCAGTAATTAATTTTTCAAAATTAGTTGTTAGCACATTTTTTATTCTTTAAACTTGATATACTTTATGTGAATATATATGATATTTTATTCATGTGTATTCTAATTAAATATGAATTTTTGTTTATAATTGAATTTATCCTATAGTACATATATAATGTAATTTTTTTTATATGAAAGAAAATAAGAAAATAATGATGTCTTATATATACACAAGATAATTTGAGTAATTTTTTTATTTTTATTTGTTTTATATTAAGTGAAAAGTACAATATGATAGTAAAATGAATATGGTAATTTATTTTATAATCAACTATTTATGTTGGTTTTGTATCTTACTTGGTTATATTTTCAAACTTTTTATTTTTAATAAAAAAATATCTAAAACAATTTTTAAATTTTAACTATTATGTATTTTTGTTAAATAAAATTTTTATAATTCCACGTATAAAGCACGTTATCGTGTGGAAGGATTTATCAAAAGAAAATTATAGGTGCTGATATTGGGGTTGTGTTGCTGCTATAATAGATGTTGATTATTTTAGGGTTTTTTGCTAAAACAAATTGGAGTATAATTGGTTGTGAATATTTTAAAACTTTTTGCTCAAAAGTTGGATTTTTTTTTTTCTCTTTTTCTTTTTTTGCAACTAAATAAACCATCTAACTCTGAGTTAACACTTAAAATAGAGTAAATCTCGAATATTTTCCGCATGGTTAATGATATTCAAATGAAAACCGTTAAATATTTGTACATACTTACAACTAAAAAGATTTCATTTATTTGAGTAAATATTAATTTTAAAAAATCATATTTTTACACATCTCGTAAATAAATATATAATATTTTTTTATTGATTGTTTTCCAGCTACAAACTTCACAAAAAATATTACCAAAAAATCATATGCTAATTTGATTAATAATTATATTTAGACTAATGTTGGTAAATTTAAGACACGGTATAATTATGACCTGGTAAATAAAAAGCATAAATAACTGCTTCATTTTCGCAGCGGAATCGAAAAATAGAAACTTTCACAAGTGTAGGGCTTTTTTTTCCATTTTCCATTAATCTTACAAATATTTAAATTCCTTCAGCTACATATCCAATCTTGACCGTTGAATTGATGTTCCAGATTCAAACAATAGAGTCCCCCACAAATATTAAACAAAAAATAAATCTAATAGTTTTAAAGTTATATTGAATGAGGATTTATTCCTTTAATTGAATGGAGCCTGTTCAAATTTGATTCTTTTCTAGTCGGATTATTTAAATTTTGATATAATGCTTGCAATGAGACAAAATGTTTTCAATCAAAATATAATAATCTATTTTTTTTTAAAATGATCAAATAACATTGAGATGTATCTCAACAGGCTCTGATCATTCTTGACCGGATCCGATCTTCAACTTACATATAGGATGAAATGAAACGAACCCATTATATGGTCCCGAACTCCCTCAAACGCTCAAATATGATTTTTGATAAAAACACTGTTATTAGGATGCTTACATTATGACGCCAGAGGCACGGAATGAGTCTTGAGTTCTACACGCGGAATGATATGAAATCAATGTTGCACATAATGATCGAAGTACAGATCTATGACATTAGTCCACGAGTATCATAAATATACGATCCATATATATATATTTTTGGTTGTGTTAAAAAAAATTACCTTACCTGTATTATACATATTAAGAACACATGAACTAGAGAGAAGTTAAGCACTCTAGGAGTTTTGCACACACTTGCCTTACTTCGGGTGAAGGGTCAGTCGAGGCTATACTTGAAAGTACAGTTCTACCCTCGAGAAGCCCACCAGCAATATTCTGTATAACCCTCTCTTCACTAGCCATTAATGCCGCCAATAACTTGGCACCTGCCAGTTTCTCCTGTTCGATAGATCGACAACCACGGTTCAATACGTATATATAAATTATAAACACAGCAGAAACTTCAACAGAAGAAAAAAATCATGAGAGATAAAACCATAGATCATTCATAGCGGATACTGTTACCTTTTCTGATGCTTCTCTGAGAGATTGCAAAGCAACTTTTAGAAGATCAGGTGCATAAGGAAGCATCTCAGACCTGAGATGATATACAGCCGAGAAGAGAACTTGGGCACATGCGGCTCTAATATCCGGTTCAGTTATCTCCTGCTGACCCCATCAGGATAGAATAGGAAAAACAAAATAGTAGAATTAACAATGTGCAACACGATAACACCACTAATGTTAGAAAAAAAACAACAGTGCACCTAGAAGTAGAAGTAGGCAAACTATTTTGCTTGTAAGCCAAAATTAAAGGAAAAGTCGTTTTTACATGTATACAGGCAAACAAGGACTTACTATTGAGTCATGGACATACCTGCAATGATTGAAAGAGACGAGAGAGAATGTTCCTAGCAAATAGTTTCTTGCCAGGGTCGGTGACCTTCTGGCAAGCACTAATGAGAACATTCGCCATGCATAGGCGAAATGAGAGAGAACTTGTTCCCTCATTTTTGTTGTCCTTACTTTTTCCATGTGTTAATGGATGGATCACATAAGCTAGTATCGAGTTTCTCGTTTTGGCATCCCCTGCATTTTAGCATCATACTTGAGAAGATGGTACTCAAAACTGCAAAAGCGGAGGCCAAACATTTTTGAAAAAGAAATAGTAATAGGACAAATTTACAAACCAACAAGGCTTGTTTTCCTTGAAGTCAGGTCCTTGAACGATTCCGGAGCTTGTATCTCGGTACATATCATTAGTGCCAGACAGTCGATGCACCCATGTTGGGCTTTGGAAACTGAAAAGTGTAGATATTATTCTCAGTTGTCAAGTTCTACTAGAAATTAAAAGGGATAAATTTTACAAAGAGAAAAGGGATCACCCTCATCTCCATCAAGCGAAGGCCACGAGAGAATAGTTTCAATTGTGTTCATGATTTGGGGTAAAGCTGAATGAAGAACTGAATCCTTGCCTCTGACCTATATAACAAATCAAAGTGCCAAATTTAGTGGCTCGATGGTAATTCAACTAACAGCAAATAATAACGACCTAGTTCTGCGAGAAATTGATCAGGCATCGTTGGAATTGGTTTGATGTCTTGATGACAAAGATCATTACCACAAGAGATGTGCACATCGAAAAAAGGCAAGCTTTAATCTTCAGGATATCAGTATCATTTGCAGCATTTTCCAATTTCAAGGCAATAACTGGAAACAAAACCTGCAGAATTGCGAGTTGAGAATTTCTTTTAAAGATAAGAGAGAAAAAGAATAAGAAAAAATGCAAAGCAAAGGTAAGGACATGTTTGCATTCACAAGTACCTGTGGATGAATCCGCCCACAAAGCTCAGCTGCAAGTTTTCGAACATCTTCAAATTCTAACTTATTAAAAGCCCTGAACAGGTAGAACGAGAAATCAGAAACTAATTCATATTCATAGTCAATTGTCTCAACAATAGATGAGGACAAACCTATCTATCAGGATCCCAGCGATACATTCCGTGCCATTTATCTCATAGTAACCCATATCTGCATTTTAGATTATGGGGGGAAAAAATGCTACAGTCATTGATGTTGGATAATTTGCTTCCAATGAAGCTCAGAAAGCTAAATTTATTTGAAAACTAGATTAAATAACGAACAGGGCAACTAACAGATAGAAGGGACATAGGATACAAAACAGAAGAAATTCAGTGCGAGAAATTTACTAGAGAACAGATAATACAACAATATTTCTCCAAAACACGCACAGTCAGAAAAAGAAGTCTGAGAGATGTAAAGAGCATATATTTACATTTGACATATTGCCCGATCAACTCAACTCAACTTCATTTCAAACAACGGTATAGGGAACAACACTGGAAGGCACAAGTATTTCAAGACAAGAAAAGGACGAACAAAATTATGGGTGGCAAAGGTCTCAGGCATTACTATACCTTGGATTTGACCTTCACCATACATAAGCGAAGAATTGAGATCATTAAAGACTCTCAGGGGCAGGAGTCTGATAATTAGTAACGGGCAAAGGTGATAAAATAGAGTTTTCTCCAGTTTCCCTGGATTATTGATATCATAGTTCTGGCTGTTCCATCTGCACACGACGTACTTGTCAAAATCAGCCAATAATAATGATGACAATGAGAGAGAAAATATAAACGAAATCCTCACTTGCTCTGCTCCCTTGCATACATCAGAAGTCTCTGAAACACTAGATCTGCAGCATCTGCTAAATGTTCACTAACACAACTTAGGAACCTGACAATAGTTGCATTCGATGGTTCGGCAAACATCTTGTCAATTAATGGTTCAACCAATGCGCTCCAATCTGTGACCTAAAAATTCCATAAAATAAAAAAATCATTCCATAACTTTCTTCATGAAAATGCAAACTATGTTGTAAGCAATCATGCCTATAAGAAAACCCATCTGAAAACAAAAGACTCAACTAACAAGCCAAAATGCAAGTCAGTATATCATTGCCAGAACACCAAAGGGTTGGTGCAGATATAGAAAAAAATGGAGTGCATGCTGATCCATATATCAACTACAAATTAGTTATGCTTACACATTCAGACCACTCCGAGATTAGTTTGAGAACTTTGTCCAGATCCAACTTCGGCTGGCCTACAATGTCGCAGTAAAAAGAAATGCAATTGTAAACTTCCAAGTTCCAAAGGCGAAATTACTTTTTTCTAAAAATTTTGACTCCAAAGTTCAAATACTTAGAGATTTTTCTCTTGCAGCATTTGAAGCAAGACACAAGATTGTACTCAATTTAGGGAGTTTTACAAAAAATCGACTTCACGAAAATAAAAATATGGAAAACAATTTGGACACAAAGGGAAAAAATGAAGCCGCAAAAATAAGCAATCCGAGCAATATGCTTGATATATTTTTAACTGCAAATGTAAAAGCGTAAATCTTAATGGACTTAAGATATATATTTTTTTTCAACTTTCTACTCATGGGGTCACAGTATATAAGAATACATATAGGAAATATTTTACTTTCATAAGGATTAATCCACAAGCAATGTGATGGAATGACAGAACTGACTCCAACAATAGATTACGATGAAAGGACTTCACTTTTATTACCTGAAGCTTTAGGAAAATCTCGATTTTGGCAGAGGTCGCTGCAAAACATAGAAACTAAGTTACATGACCAAAATTTTGTTTAATGATGAACTAGAGTTTTAAAATAGAACAGGCACTCCTCAGTAACTTTTCTCAAAAACACTATATTACTATTATTAAAAAACAAAACAAAAAAAAAAATTTACAGGGAATGTTGAATTGGCGAAATACCTGAGGCAGTTCAGAAGACTATCCAGAACCTCAAAATTTTGGCTATGATGTTTTAGCATTGAGACGATTGCATTGCCAACAGATGATGGTACAACATCATCACATGAATAAAGAAGATCAACTAGTGCTGGCACGATCAGTTTTGGGTCTAGGGAAAACAAATAGCATAAATATAAATGCCAAGCATTAAATTTGCCCACACTAATAAAATAGTAACAGACAGAGACAAAATTATACAATGCCAACATTTACTAGTCAGAAATATTTTTATAGGCAAAATAATGCCAACTTAGTATCCATATTGCATGTAAGCTACTAAAAGAAGGACCAACGATACCCTGGCCTGAGTTAAATATGAAACTAACCCATCACTGAAATCAAGTTTGAAGCCTGGTCTCGAATTTCCAATTCTTCATCTCCAAGGCGGTCCAACAAGTGACTTACTATTTCTTGCATGCCATATATCTGCAAGTTTGAGAAGGGGAGAGCCTCAGGATACAAATGATCAAGAAGCTTATTTCTACAGGGACAAATTATGAATTAGTATTAATGAAAATGAGTACACTAACATGATCTGGTGATATACGAAAAATTTCTGAAATAACATCAATAGCATTCCTCCTCCGTAGAGCATTTCCACAAGTGAGACACTTCAGAACTTCCTGAAGGCACCGGCTATCTGTGTTTCTGATGAATCAATGATTAGCAGTAATATCAGAACTTAAAATTAGAAGGGTTGAACTATAGTCCACAAACATGCTTTCTAAGATGAAAAAAACATTGCACGACAAGTGTTTGGAGGATAAATTCACAAAACATCTATTAAGAATCATCCTCATAACACTCATATTTTAAAAACCATCAAGGAGTTGTTTTAATAGTTGTGAAAAAGATTTTTGGTAAGAAAATCATAAAAGCAAGAGTCATGTTTCAGTCACAAAAAACAAAAAAACAGAAACTAAAAGATTTTGGGAACAGAAGCAAATGCGGGTAAATATAGATTACAACAACTGAAAGACAGTCAAATACATGGAGCAGTATTCAGCAAGAAGTACAACAACAGCTCTGGCAGGACCATCCCGATCATCCAGCAGATGTAATAGTAATGGTAATAAAGCATCCATCTCTCTAGTGTCATTGAGAACAGTTCCAGTAGATGAATGATTGGTTCTAAAGATAACTGTCTTTAAGATGCATATTATGCCATCAATCACATCATCATCTGCACGTGGAAGCTTCAAAACAGCCAAGATGTCAGACGAGACACTACGCATGCAAGAGAACCAAGAATAGCATTAAGAGAGATTGGATAAGAAATAACTAAAGAAATAGAAAGATCTGCAACCCACATCAAAAAAATTTCAAACAAGCTCGAATACTACCTACCTGTGAAATGAGAACGCGAGATATCTTTGACCCACATTCAGATATTGCATTTTGAAACTGCTTTCCATCAAGATGTCCGAGCAATAGAGCTAGACAATTTAAGAAGAACTTTATAGTCTCTATTCTGCTATCTTTATTCTTAGTGAGCTCTTCCGAGTGATTATCTGCAAAAAACTGCATGTGAGATCTATTAGATAAAGAAATTGATTGGTTTCATAGTTATATGATAACAAAAAACTCTACTCAATTATAAACTCACATTAAAAAACAAGGACAATTAAGCCTCAGGTAGGGCCAACCTGAATTGCTGACACGTATTGGTTCAATAGCTCTTTGTAGCGTTGAATAGTTTTGTAGTCTTCCAAGTGCATTAAAGAACCATAATGTTTCCAGCAAGAAAAGAGAAGCATAACTCCACTCTGGAGATTTTCTGAGCCTATCATCCATGTCAAATCAAACGAATCATCATGGAAATAAAACTCATAAACCATCTATTACAAAAATGTGTTTAGCATGAAATTACAATCACACCAGCCTCAGATTGAACACGCAAGTAATACCGATGCGTGCCTTCCAACCACTTAAGCACTCTGTCCAATCCTTTTGCATGTAACCACCGGCTTTTTCTACTCCACTGCAGGCATCAAAAAAGGAAAAATTATTGTAATTATAACTCCCACAGACCAGTTCGAAAATAACAACATATATAGAAAAGCTGTGAACATACAGCTTCAAGTCTTTGCACAAGACGAATAAGTTGTTCCAAACTATCCCAAAGCAACAGCTTCATCTCCATGTCGTCTGAGACTTTGACAGATTTAGTGGTTGGTTTCACTTTCTTCTCACTGAATGCGGCAGGAAACAAGTTGTTTGGAGAGTACGATAAAGTTGATGGTTTACGTCTATCATCTGATGTATCAGAAGCTGGGTCTTTTTTAGTTAATGCGAGAGTTATGGCTAAAATACAATCTGCCACAGCAATGCAAAGGCGAGTTGGCAACTCAAATTCACCCTGTACAGTGCTGCAACAACAAAAATCAAATAACAGGAAAATATATAAACAGCATAGAAGCAAGGGGCAAATTATTATTAGGCAAGTGGGTAAACTCCATTCAAGTCCAACATATATGTCAATGTCTTCATATGTGATCTTCATGATCCAGGGTCAAATTTGAACTGCATTGCCTTAAAGGCCTATAAATGGTGCAATTCCAAAGTACACGCTCTCCATTAATGAACTGAATATTTACTCTATACACATCTTTTGTGCAAACTTACAACCTTTATACAGCTAATATATTGTTTTTTCCTCACGAATTACTGAAAATTTTTTCATCTATCCATGGAAGAACTATTATCACACCATGCAATTAGAGTGCAAACAAAATGCCATGTAAAGCCAATAACTTGCTTTAATTTTAACGATCACAACACTTCCGTGCGAAAAAATATGTACCTTTCACGGCATACTATAGATGTAAGTTGGGTGATGCATGAAGACAGAATCTTCAGTAAGGAACTATATCGGTCCTTTATTCCTGCATAAAGTGCAAGTGACTAAATCATTCATCAGCAGAGAAGAGAACCAAATGAAATGTCAGAAGAACAATCCTAAACCAAGTATTCTTCTTAATTGTTAATATAAGTATGATTTTAAACTGTTTGTATAAGTCATAAAAGTACAAATAATGCTTTAACTCACAATAAAAGCCAGTAGCCCCGACTGTCTATGTTAGTTTTATTCTACAAAAGGCAGAAAGGATTTCTCCATCCGAATCGTGCTATATATCTACCTCAGAATCCAGATGCAGGTCGCCCCCAAAAATAAAAAAGAGAATCCAGATACAGAAGAATCAGTTGATGGACTTATGTATAATGAACTTCTAACTATGAAGGCGAAACAAAGAATTTGTATTAAACAGTATTAAGTAGTTTTACCATTATGTACAAACTGTTTCATGGTAATTTCATACTCGACAAGACCACGCACGAGTTTGCACCATCCCAAGGCAATATAATGGTCCTCTTTTCTCACTATGATACCGGCAAGACTCGTAGCAAGAGCTTCGAAAAGGATTTCATCTTGAAAAAGCCAATTTAGTAATATCATTGCCTGGTTCCCATGTTTTGTGTCCTTGAGTCCCAGAGACTGCATTCACAAAACAAACAATGATTAAGAAATTATATGCATAATACAACCTAAAAAAAGTCTTTTTTTTATCCATCTCAATAATTCTTCAAACCGAATATCAGAAAGCAAACTACAAATATATATATATACATGCTCAGTCATGGGAACAATAATCTCATCCATTGGCTCCTTTCTCCGAGCAGCATCTCCAACATAACCATGAAGAACCCGCAGTGATTCTTCCAAAGAAACTGCACATGGGCAACCTATGTTAAAACTAATTATAGTTCAGTAACACATACATACATGTAGAGATGAGTTCCCCTCATCCACTGTGAAGACTATCACTATGCCTCTTACTCAAACTGAAGTCAAGCTAAGGACAGAGGCTGCAATGTTCTTGTGTAAAATTGACACAACAGTTTGTCTTAAAAATATAGCCGTATTATTAGCTTCTCAAATGTACACACATGCATGCACAATCTAATCTTCTTTACCATCGCTTTAACAAATAATTAATCCTTCCACAGGTATTTAGACTATAAAAAAAAAACCTTTTTCTTTTTCTTTTTCTTTGAGTTTATTAAAACTCATATTTGTTCAATTTGATTGTTCCAACTTACCACTAACGGATGTAACTTTTCCTTTAGAAAGCAATACTAAGAGCACTCACACCAGTGGTCCAAAATGAGCCCATGTTTTAAATTTTAGAGATTAAACTCAAGACCCTCTTGTTAGTGTATCCAATACTAGTTAATTCCCTAAAAATTTAGATATTAAACTAGGGGAATAC
This sequence comes from Embelia ribes, assembly GCA_001753735.1. Lineage (NCBI taxonomy): Eukaryota > Viridiplantae > Streptophyta > Magnoliopsida > Ericales > Primulaceae > Embelia > Embelia ribes. Next base: position 19,630 of record MKEJ01015366.1, read on the forward strand.
CGTCATCCCCAGTTTTATTTTCAAGTTCAGGAGGATTGGTATGGACATTCCCAAATCTAACCCTCTAATTTAAATTTAAGGTATTAGGGCCCAAATATAGCTAACCTGATGGGAGTGCCCAAAAATAACACTTTTTAGTAAGAAACTAAATGTAAGTTGATTAAAAATTGTATTTTTACGTTCTGGAAATAGCTGTGGAGCTAACTTCTTGTTTACATAACATCTGAATATTATAGTTGATGCATGTTCGGTCTCTCCAGATATTGATATTTGTAATGTTTAAAACCCTCACTTGAATATTTATATAGGTTAGAGCCACGCACGCATATACTGCAATCTGTAAGTCACCAATTTGTACCCTCAGAACACCCTACTTGGAAGCAGGATAAGGCTACCGTCCCCATACTCTACAATGCGGGAGGGTTATAGTATGGGTTGTTCGTATAATATAGCTAACTGATGGGAGCGCCCAAAATAAGACAAATTTTTATTAAGAAACTAAAATTGGGTTACTTAAAAATTGAATTTTTAACACTCGAAAATAATCTCTCTCCCGCCAAAATCTGCTTAAATATCTCTCCCTCTCTCCTTCTCTTTTCCCATTCTATTTACACCCAGAAAAATCTCTCAGAAAACAAAACACTAGATAACCAAAACTATATATATATATATATATAAACACGCACCTACAGAGGACCTCTTGGGAGCAGAGTCGAGTCT
>MKEJ01015368.1:0-20402 GCA_001753735.1 Embelia ribes
AATTTATATGGTGCAACCAAAAAACTTTATTTCAGGTGATCCAAAGTCTATGGTATGCAAACTAAAGAAATCTATCTATGGCCTTAAACAGGCTTCCCGTCAATGGTATCACAAATTTCACCAAGTTATCACCTCTTATGGTTTTGAGGCTAATGTAGTTGATGATTGTGCACGGTTGCTCCACTGGGTTAGGTTAACAATGTTTGTCGGGACGGAGTCTGGATTCTTCAGGCGACACGGGTTGCGACATAACTAGTTGATCCTCTTATGTTCTTTTGTTTGGTTTATTTTTTTGCTATTGTTTCACTTGATTGACTGGCTTATTATTCCGTGATCTTGGGTGTACATTAGAATTTCATGTCTATTAAGAGAAATAAAGGTTACCCGATGATGTATTTGGTAAACTCTAAAATATATATTTTTAATAATCTGATTTTGCTTTTCTAAGGGTGCTTTTGGAAGTAATCTTAGGAATACTTTGAAAAATTGTTTATGTTTTTCGATTTCATTAATTACCATGTTAACTTCAACTATATTTAATATATTTCCAATACATATTTACTTTTGTCTTTTTACCATAACAAACACCACTTTACTAAACACTACACTATTTATTAAATAAATTTTTTAAATTTATTTACCAAATATTAAAATTATATCTAATTTTATAATCAACTTTCAAAAATAGATTTAAGAATATTTTTTTAAAAAATATCAACATTCTCATGCTAAGCTTGAGTTGTTTGGTTCGTGATTCCTAAGCCCACCTTTTATCTTTTTGGGCTTTAAAGGTGCTCTAATGATTTGGAGAAACAGCTTTTCTCTTTTTTTCTCAGTGGATGGGCCTTTTTTTCGTCCGAAAAGGCAAATGAAAGTTGAGTAATATAGACAAATTTGATCATTTATTTTAGAAATCAAATGAGAAATATATCTCATAGCAGTATTTTTATTTTATTGAATTTTTAAATTTTTTTATAAAAATACTATGCTAGATTTCTCAATGGAAAAATTTACTATTAACAATTTTTCTATTGGAAAAAAGCAATCAACAAATCTTTAAAACATTGATTAAAATTAATAATTTTTTTTATTTTATTATAACAGTTTTAAATTATTGTCGTACTTTTTAATAGTTAGATATTAAAATTAAATAAAAAAAACTAGTGTGAATGCTCTTACCAGTGTGAGCTTAACGAAGTCCTTCCCATTTTAATATTTCCATTTAATTTTTTCATAAATGTTAAAAAATAAATATTATTATTTTCTTTGTTGCTATACCTCTTGTTAATACTGCTATTTTGTACGACTCATAAAGAATTGAGAAGAATTAATTTTTTTTTCTCCTTTTGTTTAAACTGTTGTTTTTGAAGTTGACCCACCACCGGTTCTGCTACTGCTATCAGTGAGAGTTGAGCTGGTCTGCTCTAATATAATTATAATATACTAAGCTCACTACCCACTGCTACATGAGAGAGAGAGAGAGAGAGATATTGTAAGTATTCAGTTAACAACTAGACTAGATAAACCAGAGTTTCGATTCAAATGGTTGGTCCTAGTATTATTCATTCTCTATCAAGATCCAGTTTAGAGAAGAGAGCACATGCATACATACATACATACATACATACCTATTCCCTCCTCAACAAAGGACTCTGCTTGTTTCACTGTGGGAAATACTAACAACAGGTCACAATTAGTATGCCTGCCCTTTATTATTATTATCATTATTCTTCGTGTTATTTTTCCACTGTCCCAAATTTGTACTTGTTCTTGTAAATTGCCATTTTGGAATGTCTTGTAAATTTTCCTAAATTGCCCATATCGAAGGCAACTCTATATTTGGCTAAGAGTAAATTTGTAAAATTATTAGTAGCAATTTCATTCATGTCAGCTCTCATTTATTGATGTCTAAAGTTGGATTCTGAACTCAAGTTCTAAACGCCTTTTCTGTTTTTTTGTATCCTCCTTCACCATTATCACATATTTATTGAATAAGTTTCAACAGAAGCTGCTTTAAGAATGACAACTGAAGTTGGAATTAGCTAGTTTGACACTGTATTTATTGTTTTTTCAATATTTGTTGCAGCTTCACCTACCTATGATCTCCAATTAGGTGAAGAAGACCATAGTTAGAATTTAATCAAATAAAGGTTGAAATGGGTAAGAAGGAGGAGGTTATTGTTATACCAAGGATGAAAAAGTTGCTTGGAGGCGTGTTGATTGTAGGCCTTACTACCATTTTGTTCCTGAGTTACAGTTTTGTGAATAGTAATAATAAAGTAGCAACACCGCCACGTCATAAGCAATCGGTGGCCGACTTTTTCAATAGCCATTCATCTGATGATGAAGGTCATCACATCAGCAGCAGCACTAGTATGGAAACAAAGGAGCTGCAAATCACTGAGAAGAAGAAGAATACGAAGCCCCACCTTATCACCAATGTCGAGGGACTTAATGATTTGTATGGGTTGAGAAACATATCAGAAGGAAAGTCTGAGCCACTGCTTGCTTGGGCTCACATGAAGGAGTTACTCTCTAGGTCGGACCCTCTTCCTGATACCCTTCACGGGATCAAAGAGGCTGCTGTTGCATTCAAAGAGCTATTGTCTGCAATTCATGAAGAGGAACTTCTATCTAACCATAGCCTCGAAGGTGATAATCCCAGGCTTAAAGAATGTCCCTACTTAGTTAGTGCACTTGATATAACAACATCTATGAGTGGAGGTGATGTTCTTCTTCAAATTCCATGTGGTCTGATTGAGGATTCATCGATTACGGTGATTGGCATACCCGATGAACATCATAGCAGCTTTCATATCGAACTTCTTGGCTCGCAGCCGCCAAACGAAACAAACCGTCCCGTTGTATTGCACTATGATGTCCACATGCCAGGGGATAATGTGACGGATGAACCAGTCATTGTTCAAAGTACATGGACGAATGAACTTGGATGGGGTAAAGAAGAGCGATGCCCTGATCATGGTTCCTCTAATGCCACCAAAAGTATGCATTTTTTCTTTTCTTCTAATTAATGCTGCATAATTTGTATTTTTGCCAATATCATTTTTAAGCATACCTTCTTATTATTAGCGGGGTAGTATCTGTCTATACAAATTGCCAGCAAAAAGTGCTCTTCGATGTTGTCAGTCTGCAAGCTAAATGATACCTGTTGCGTAAAATGAATTTGCAGTTGACGGACTCTGGAAGTGTAACGAACAAGTTGTGTTGAGCACTGATCATGGTGAGAATCTCAACGCGAGTCACAATAGTGAAGGTGAACAGTTGTCATCCCATTCCAGCAGTGGTGCTCATGTGAGTGAGGCTTTCCCATTCCTTGAAGGCAATCCATTTACCGCAACACTATGGGTTGGTTTGGAGGGATTCCACATGACTGTTAATGGAAGGCATGAAACATCCTTCGCATATCGGGAGGTAAGGTATGAATTTACATTTTAACCAACAAAAGAAGGATTACTTGTTTCCTAACCTGAATAGGAAGGGTATTTTTCCCAATCGGAATTTCAAATTTTGCGAGTGCAGAAACTTGAACCGTGGTTGGTTAGTGGAATCAAAGTGGCAGGTGGTCTGAATCTCATATCTGCCTTAGCTAAAGGGCTACCTGTATCTGAAGACACAGATGTCGTTGATATTGACCACCTCAAAGCTCCTTCCCTAGTTTTGAGCAAAAGACTCGTTCTGCTCATCGCGGTTTTCTCCACCGCCAATAATTTTGAGCGTCGCTTGGCTTTAAGAAAGTCTTGGATGCAATATGAGGCTATACACTCTGGTGTTGTTGCCGTCCGTTTTTTCATTGGTCTGGTAAGTCAACATTTGCATTGCATTTGTAATCAGGAGAAACGTCACCAAGGGTGGGTTACATTCTGTTTTCCCTGTATTTGCTTTGGATGCTACTCTCACAATTGACAAGTTCCTCTGTGGCTTGTATAATTTCTATTGCATCTTTACAATGGTCAATTGTCAATTCCAAGTAAATGAAAGTAATTCGATGATTAATTGATGTCACACACAGACCAATTTAACCTTGTTTATTAAAGCACTTCCATCAATTGGGCTGAGAATATTGTACAAGTGGTTGTTCCAATATTCTTCCTTTAGTATCTGAACCCCGCTGTAATTCAATACTTCTAGTTATTAATAATTCTCTCTTCATGGAAATGAACTTGAACATTTTCTATTTGTAATGTATATAGCACAAGAACAAGGAGGTCAATTTTCGGATATGGAAGGAAGCTCAAGCATATGGAGATATCCAGTTGATGCCATTTGTTGATTACTACAGCTTGCTCACTCTGAAAACAATTGCAATGTGCATTCTTGGGGTATGTAGATTCTTGGCTAGAAAAACGAGAGTTTGATCCCTTTTATTTCTACCACTACTAAAACAACAACAGTAAATGGCGCCTTAATCTCAAGAATTTGGGTCGGCTAATTTTCTTCTACCACTATTAGTAGGAGTATTATTTTATTGAAGAAAGTTGATATCCACCTTAGTCTCTTTATTTTTATGGGAACTTCCAGCTACGTTAGGAACTATTAGTTTTCCGTGTTTCACATCAATGATTGCCAGTTTTTCCTTATTAAAAATATTAGCCTCTTTGTTCGAATACTTTTTGTTGTTGACCCATAGGTTTTCTCATGAATACTAGATATTCAGAGGTCAAAGTTTATCTCCTTTATATCTGCAGACAAAACTCCTACCTGCGAAATATATAATGAAGACGGATGATGATGCTTTTGTTCGAGTGGATGAGCTTCTTTCTAGCCTGAAGGGGAAGGTGTCTGATGGCCTGTTATATGGCCTTATATCCTTTGAATCGTCACCACATCGGAATGTAGACAACAAATGGTATATAAGCGCTGAGGTATCTCGTTTGCTCAACTTCTCTTTTCTTGTAGGAAGCATTTTAGCTGCATTGGATAGCTTTTGTAATTGCCGAGTGATCTCTTTGCAGGAATGGCCTCATGAATCATACCCACCGTGGGCCCACGGTCCTGGCTATATTATTTCCCGAGATATTGCGAAATTCATTGTCCAGGGCCACCAAAAGAGAAACCTCCAGGTATCCTTATTATTTACTGGGCTGTAAACGGCAGAAGTAACCTGGCTTTCTTCAAACAGAATCAGACTAAAAACTTGGAAGCTGTAACGAGCATGGAGTTTGGTTCGTGATCACCAGATCTAATGAAGTAATTCTTGTCATTTTCTTTTTGTTTTTTATTTTCGGGGCAGCTTTTTAAATTAGAAGATGTGGCTGTTGGCATATGGATTGAGCAATTCAAGAATCAAGGCCACAAAGTGGAGTATGTAAGTGATGATCGATTTCACAATGCTGGATGTGAGTCAAATTATATTCTTGCCCATTATCAAAGTCCAAGAAAGGTGCTGTGCCTGTGGGAAAAGTTACAGAAGGAGCATAAACCCGTATGTTGTGAATAACTCTCTTTACGTTCTCTAGTCCAATGGCTCCAAGAATCAGCCAACACAAGTTTTGTACTAATTCTTTCTCAATCATCAGCTATCAGTATCAATCTGTTGTTGAAAGGTAAGCCTTACAATGTCAAATGCATGAGCTTTTCCTTGTGAACAAATATCTGCGTGCATATGATTATTGAATGCACTGAGAGATCACAAAAAATGATGTATATCTGATTTTCTGTATTAATTTTGGAGCAAGTTGGTGTTTTCTTATTCGGAAGCAACGTTTAAACTCTCTGTAATGGCTTATTTAACAAGTTTTGTTGTCTTTCTGGGAAGAGCTTTGAAGATCATTTGAGTTCCCAAATTATACATTTTTTAGAATTACTTGTTAATGCTATGTGATCCACATTATTACTAATTCTATTAATTTTCTTCAAAATATTCCATTTTTAGAGTAAATGCCAATTAATCTTAACTGCTCCCTGAATTTACATAATTATTCTTCTCACATATAGGGAGGCTTTTTGTAAATGTAGTTCACATTGCTGTTTCTTTGAAATGAGCACATTTATCACTTGCGAACCTCCACAGCGAAAAGGAAATGACAGTTGGATCTCGAGGCTCAGTTATTTTGCATTCTTGTTAAGTTTGACTTATTGACCACCTAATGCTGAACATGTATGTAAATAAACTTGATTGCCAAATTAATACTCCTATAATATCATGGTGTCCTTCAAAAGGAAAAAAAGTTGCATGAAAAAATGGATATTATTCATGTAGTATACATGTGAAAGTTCTTTGTAGATTTTGGGTTATGGTAGTATTAATTAAACTTAATAATATATTTCATAGATGTGTCACTGTTTTATAATTGTCAATCTAGGTAACATGTGTTATTCTTCGATTGAATTAGTGTAAAGATGACAGAACTGTTGTTTGAGTTTTCAAGCTAGCTAGATGGAGATTCCATAGGATGATCTTCGAGACTTTGTCCACTGCCCTAAAAGCCAATAGGTTAGATTCTATACTGTTGGATCAATATTGTGCATAGTTTACATAAACGTAGATAGACCAAAGCATAAAAGTTTAATTCATGAAGTTATGTTCCTTTATTGCTGTCTTGCATGGTATAATGTATTTCTAATCATAACAGCCTTGCATGTATTATCCTTATTTCTAGTACATATATTTATGACTTATGTTGATTGTTATTTCAATACTTAGTAATACACAACTAGTAGAACGCATATATATTATCTGTCCTGTCTTCCTGGAGAAGCTATAGGTTACATTTGGGGAAGAAATTTATGGAGTAGTAGCAGTCTCTGGCTTCTGTAAATCAAGGATTCAGATTCATCATTTGAGCTGCTGGTGCTCTTGTAATCCAACAACTCATCACTACATATTTCCCACCATTTCTTTGGCAGCTTTCCTGTGAACCTCCATGGCTTTGCTCCCTGTATATATCACAGATTTCAAATTATAAATAAACAAACACTAACAAATACTATGTGGCACGTGGAAAGAATAATTATTTTCCCCATATATGGTGTATAATCTTGATTTCGTTGACGGCGTTTAGACTCCAGACAAATGGAATTATCTAACTCACTTCGGCACAATAGTGAACCAGCTTGACTTTGTCAAGGTCTACTTTTTCAGGGTGCCTCCACAACATTGCCAAGACAAGGTTGTAAACAAGAGGAATGGGGTGGTAAATATCCCTGAAATATATGTTCAGAAAGTCCTGCAACAACCAAAAGGAAAAAAAAAAAAGAAAAAGAAATCATCTCTATTATTTTCTTAAAAATTTAAAAAAAGGGAAGTTTTTTCTTATCATTGATTACTTAAGAAGAAGGATTTTGGTAAAGTACTTGGTATAGAATCGATGAATTACCTGTTCAGCAAATGAGGTAGGAGGGGTGATCTTAAGACTGTCCAAGAGAAGATTGTACATCGAGAGATTTGGGTTGAAATGCTAGCATTGAAGTAAAGGGGTGGAGGTGAGCCCATCTCCTCCGTCGACCACTGGGCCTTTTCAGGGTTTTGCTGACAGTAACCTATCTTGAACTGTGGAGTTTTATTCCAAGTTTCTTCACAGAAACAGTCAATTACAGCATACAAGTAGCCGTCCGGATACTCAAAACAGGTGATCTATATTCTCGAAAACTTGGATGTCTCCATCCATGTATATCATTTTCTCCTACTCTGCTAGCTAAGCAATATCAGCACTTGTCATTTAGTATGCTTACAGAATAATTGGTGCTAAACATGTGGACAAAGGTTAGTTTTGTCTTATTTACCTCCCAAATTCGAAGCTTTGAGTGGTTGATGACGTAATAGGCCATGGCAAACTGAGTCTGAGTCTCTGGTGGGTACACTGGCTTGATCTCCCGAACTGTACATCCCTGCGATCAGAGAACTTCTTGGTGATCTAGCAGTACATCGGGCAAGATCATCACCACTAGTGGGTATTTTGTTTTCACCTTTCTTAAGCCCTTTGCCAAACCAACTGGTCCTTTTACGTGGTCTCCATTTCCTGCCAAGAATGTTACGTATGCCCTTTTGTTCTTCACTGGCTCATTTTCAATCTCACCGGGCATCTTGTATAAATATAGGGAGAACTGAGAAACCTAAAAAAGCAACTAAAAATAAGAAGCTTATTGAAAGGCTTTTTAAGAGCAAGTTGAATACATTAAGGATGTTGAATATGGTTTGTGACATGCCTGTGCAACTCTTCATGTTATATACCATTCTGTGAATCTCAATGCATGAGAAATGTATGTGATTGTTCTGAAGAAGAAAACAGTTAACGTGTTAGCTTTCTGAAAGGGGTTTATATAGTTCCGATAGGTTTCTTCTGTTAATTCCTTGTATGTCTTACTTGTAGCACAAATTTGATTCCTGCACGTATAAGGGGTGGAGGTGAGCCCATCTCCTCCGTCGACCACTGGACCTTTTCAGGGTTTTGCTGACCGTAACCTATCTTGAACTGTGAATTAATTTGTGCAGATGATTTATAGTCTAGAAGAAAGTTATTTTTGTCATTGTTTCAATATTGGTCCTTGATGTTTCGCTGTTATGGGTGCGCATGGATCTTCTAAGGACCTGTTTAGTAACTTTTTCTATTTGAGCTTTTAGTTAGATGATAATATTGCTTGTTAGTTGCTTCATTTCTGTAATGGGACACGCAATTATCTCAGTTAAGCATAGTATTGATAACTCAATGTACTAGTATCTAGTATTATAATCTAAAGAATGCAATTCATGTCAAAATTGCTTTTCAAGGGAAAGATGATTCTCTCTGTACACAAAAGTTAATTTGTATATATGTTTGAGTTTATTTAGAAAACATCTACAGAGAGACAAGTGTTCATTGTACATAGATGGTTCAAAAGAAGGATGATCTGGTGTATATTCTAGCCCCTTGGTAAGCCAGCTGAATTACTACAAGTACCAATGTTATGAACATAATATATCGTTACAATGTTGGAGCAACCCTGAGAATTGTCCATTAGAATATGCAAACATGCATTTCAACTATAATTTCAAGCCGTTTATATTCTTCTATTTAAAAGTTGGATTACATTTGGTTGCTCAAATTTTAAATTGATCTTTTTTCCTATTGTAGAATAACAAAAAAAGGGACTATAAAATCTTATTCTGAAAAAGCTAATTTTTTATATTATATAAGTTGCAACCATATAAATCCCAAGTAGTTGAGTATTTAAGTATATTGATAAAAGCTTATTTGCCAATATCATTGGATCTATGCTAAAACTTAAAATAACTATAGAATTTTCTATAAGAAATTGAATTTATAACCAACTTTATAATATATAATATTCCAAAAGAGAGAGAAAGCTTCGACTTGTCAAATGAACTTGGGAAAATTGTAAGAGTATCAAAAGACACTTTAAAGGGTCTTGTAAGGGGAAGGGCCTGAAGTAGAAGAGGAAAAAAGTGCCGTAGCCCGACCCAATAAATTTGTTACGTGGATACTGAGCCAGTGTTGTGTGGGCCCTCAGTCCAATCTTATGGTTTTCAGCAAAATATTGTAATTTTGATAAATATCTATCAAATCAAAGCTATTTTCAAAATAATTACGATGGTAAAGTTAATACATAGTTTCAAATTGTAATTTCGCATTGTTTGTTCAAAAAATTGCAACCTGTGATTTTACCGCACCACAAAATTGCAGTTTGAAATTTCGATGTTGTAATATATCTTATTTCTTCTTCATTCATTAATATTTCAAAGACTGGTGAAAAAATTCAGGGATTTAAACTGTGTATTAGAAAGTTGCAAAATTCCAAATTGAAACTAGAATATTTTTTGAAAATACTATATGAAAATCACAATTTTTAACTGAATATTAAAAAAAAAAGTTTAGTTTGCAAAATAAAAAAACCCACCCAATATTACCCTTTTGGGGGCATTATTATCCACCACTAGTCATTTATTGATAATAGGAGGGTTCCCTCCCTCGCTCCCTGTGTGTGTGTGTGTGTGTGTGTGGGTTGGATTAGATAGATAGAAGGAAGGAAAGAGATAGATACTAGTACATTTACAAGGAGCGGAGAATAATGGCGGGAGCGTCTTCGGTGACGATGACGATGACACATCAGCAAATTGGTATTGGTGGTGGTGGTGGACTATTCTTCAGTTGGCCACCGCTATCCACCACCACTGGGCTCTTCTTCTTCTTCTCCATGCGCGGATGCAGCAGCAGCAGCCACAGCTGCACGAGTAGGAGGAGGGGGAGAATATCCATTACCGCCGCTGCCGCTGCCGCTGCTGCTGCTGCTGCTGCTGCTACATCGGAATCGGAGGCGGTGTTAGAGAGACAGAAATTGAAGGAGATGTTTGAAGATGCCTACGAGAGGTGCCGCAACTCTCCTATGGAAGGCGTCTCCTTCTCTATTCAAGACTTCCACTCCGCTATCGAAAAATACGACTTCAACTCCGAGATCGGCACCAAGGTTGGTACTACTACTACTACTACTACTACTACTACTACTACTACTACCACTGCTGTGCTACTTACTTGTAGCTTGTACACAGATAGATTTATGGATTGGATGTCATGTCTACTAGTACTATAAATTTTAATTTCTATCTTTTCTTTCTCACTGCTAATTATGCAATGTAATGTTCTTCCCTCTGCATTTTGTCAATTCTTTCCTCAGCGCCAACTCCAAAATATATATATATATATATATATATATATATATATATATATAAGAAAAAGCTTCAACACTAGGCCTTCCAAACTGGTCTGGATCCATAGCAGGTCACAGGACTCAACTCCCTTTTCACAGTGAAAATTGAATACAAATTTTTGGTATTGCTGATGAACGTGTTGATGACTATGCTTGACCATGAAAAATACTCATTTCTGCCTCCTTGCACTTGTGGTAATCAGCATACACTACTTGTTGCGTGTATGAAGTTTACTCAGCATACTAGCACATCACCGTGCCCATAGATATAGATTAACATAAACTAAACTCCACCAAGTTTAAGGTTATATTACTAACTTGTTTATAATGCAAAATTAAAATTTCAAGGTTCAAAGCTAAGGCAAAAAAACCCAATTGTAATGTTTTTAGAAATGAAATCTTTGCTTTGGCTTCTTTTGTATTAACTAGCGGGACACGAAATCATATTTGTAGAACCCTTCCCCCGTGATATGAAAATTATGTCCTTTATTTGTCTATTAATGAAGCACGTAAGAAATCAAACTGCCTGCAATGCATCTATCTAATAATAAAAGATGGTTAATTTTTGTCAACAGTTCTCCGTCAGGACCCACTCTGTGCATGAAGCCAATACTAAAATCTGCCGTGCCATCTCTCTGTTCTAATCATCTCGAGAAGGCTGAGAAACACTTGAGTAGATGCCTCAGGAAGGAAGGTTTTACTGGCTTCGGAAGCAATAAGCATCCTCTCAAGCTGAATGTCGTCGTTGCTGAATTTGTGCGCCAAATCCAAGCCAATAGGAGAGAAAGCTTATGAACTTGGCGGAGTCATGTTTATTTGGTTGAGTGGAGCAAGATGGAACTCGACACGAGCATGGACAAGTGCATCGAATTAATGGGGAAAATGATAATATATATTTGCATTTGTTTACTTTTGTTCTATTTATAATAAAATGCTGACTGCTCGGTGATACCAATTACTAACTATTAGCCGACACAATGAAATGCAAATTTATCCATTTCTCATGAAACAAGTGCCAAAAATATGATGGCAGAGTTTATTAGCTTCCAAGTAGTGAAAGGGGTTGGTTTGTACTGTTCAACTAGTATACGTTCCTCTATATATTGCCTTTGAGTATTGGGAAATGAACAACTTGACAGTTCACCATTGCTGCAGCACGTGAGTCATAGTCGAGTTGAGCGACATGGCTCATGAACATCTATCTGGCTTGAACTGGAACTTAACGTGGGATGGAACTGTTACTGTAGGGCTATCTACATGCTTCTCACGTTTCACAGGCAAGATCTCTCCACTCTTTGATTTTTTCGTCTGTGATTATTGTGATACATTCCTTTATTCAATTTTTTGGTATCAAGTGAGTTTCTTCGGAGGGTGTCTGCGCGTAACGTTGTTTACTTACGAAGGCTCTGATTCTATTTGAGCAATAAATATGGTAGGTCTTTGCTACTGTTTGTAGTCTTTTTACTTGGCTGTGAAATTAGTAGGGTCTGGGAATCTAGCTTCCACTGAAATGGTTCGGTTGTCTTCTTGAACTGAAATCCAGAAAATTGGAATAATTTTCTTTCTTTTTCAAAATTCATTTCATGACTTTTGCTTTTTTATATATTTATTAATATTGATGCCTGATGTTTCCAGAGATTCTGTGATTGTCCTCATGTACGAGTTTATTTATAATTTGCCTTTTAATAGGTTTTAGGAATCTGTTTTCCGGTCAATTTTTTTTGGGTTCCATGTTTTCGGCAGAAAATAGGTTGACATGTGTTCACTTCCATCTGAGCGTCATGTTGGACTTAAACATTAATTAGGGAGGTTGTTAGCACTACCTGGTGGTTATTTCAGTTTTGTACACTCAGTCAAGTGTACACACTTATATCCAAACTTTGCCAAATCGATTGATTTTGTACCAATTTGCCATCATCTGTTCAAATTGATGATGGAGGTGGTGTCACGTGTTCTTTTGGAAGGTTCAAAGTTTACTAGATCCATCAATAGCCAATGGATTGTTGAACATGTCATTGCTTTAAACTCATTTACCAAATTTTTTTGGGTTAAAGACTCTCTATAATCGAGCCTTAAAAACTACAAGTTCAAACTGATTTTATAACTCACAGTTTGAAATTAATGTTTCAAAAGGAATTAATGGACTTATTTTCGATGCCAGTCTCATTTTGTACCTTTTTAGATCCAAAAATATGAGAAACTAGTTCATTTGAAACTATGAACATGAAAATTTTAGCAAAACTAAATGATGCACAAAGCAACTTATCAACTTGAACACAATTTCACTGTCAATATCAGGTAACCAAATTTAGAAAAACCGTAGTTTTAAACGCCAGGCTAATGTTTGAGGCATTTGAAGAGACATAGCCTCTTAACTTAGAGCTTTTATAAAGAAGTTGCAAAAGCACATACGAACCACACAATGGTTTTAGAAGTATACAGGCACGTAGCTAGTATGTCAAGATTATCAAAGGAGTCGGTCATAAAGTACAGGGCTGGTGGCTAACTATATTAGTAAAAGTGTTGTATGCATCCTTAGCTAGTGAAGGATTTGAGAGCACAAATTGAGAACTTAACTCATCACCTAAGCATCGTTAAACTTTTGTATCAATAACAATTAGCATTCAATGAATTAACTCAGACACAAAGGAAAAACTCATGATATGTTGATAAAGCTCGTCAAGTGATCCCTGTCTCATTAGAAATGAATGATGGCAACATGTGATCACAAGGAAAAACTTGTAATGGCCTTGAAGATTTTGCCTAAACCTCCAGTCTGCGCTTGCCTTTAAGAAGCAGATGGAACTTCTTAGTATTTGGATTTAGCTGTGGCCTTGAGTGATAGTGTGGTTTCTCTCAAAAAAAAAAAAAGAAAAAAAAGAAAAGGTGTACACTGTTCTTCATTCGGTTTGTATTGGAAACTCTAAGCCAGAAGGCTAGACTATTTATCTGAAATGGAGAGAAAAAATTATTTGGAAATAACAAATAAATATGTGAGAGGTTTTAACTTTTATTTTATTTATTTATTATTATTATTTTATTTTATTTTTGACAAAACAAAAGATGAAGCTTTCACTTAGCATGGAAGGCCCTGCTTATCAAGATTCCATAAGGCTTGCGAATTAACAGGCAAGGCAAGGCAGGGCAGGGCATCTGCATTTTCAAAGAAACCATCAAATCCAAGGGCTCCATGGTTTGCTAAGCTATCAGGTACACCATATTTGCATCACTTCAAACCAAATTCCCAAGAGATTCCAAGGGGGCTTCATAGAGAAATGAAACCAGTTCACTAAAAGTATGTGAATTTGTCTCAACATGACAAATTCACTCATTTCTTGTTATGAAAATGTTACAAACACTCAACCCTTTTATGTTGGTTTACCAAACACCAAACAACTTTCAACTAACTCAAATACCTTACAACCGCACACATCACTCATTTTTAGTAACTAACACTCTTACTAATCAAATGCCACAATTGTGCTAACAACGTGTATGGAGGATCTTGGACCTAATTTGTTTCAGCCCCAAATCCAAAACACAACCCAACTTCGGAGCAAACCTAAATGCAAACACTTGCTCAAATCATGTTTAACTTTCTACAGACAAAAGAACGAGGAGGATGAAGTCACCGCTACCATGGTCCTACGCTGTGTAAAGAGCATCGTCGACTTTATACTCAGGTGAGGAGGCAACTAGGAGAAGGGACAAGCATGCTAGGTCAGCAACTGATTTTGTACCACGAATGGGGAATTCCTGGTGTTTTCATGGTTAAGATTAGGATATGCTCAATTGGGGTACCCATGGGGTCAACCAAGATATAGCTGCCCTGTGATCGTTCCAACCTTTCTCTTGTATGAAATAATACCGTCCATACTCTCATTCTAAAATTTTACCAAAATGCATTCATTATGTTCATATTGTATAATTTTATACAGACCGTGACATATCAACCAACCAAATTCCTAAATTCTATTTGTCCTTTATGAGTTACTAGTATTAACGGAACCTTTCCATATGAATTGTGTATCAGATGGAGCAAAATATTGTTCTTGATGATGTAGTTGCTCAGTATTGGAAGTGTACCCAATATCAATTAGGGATACTTTTTAATTTTATGATGACTACTCTGTTCGCCAAAACAATTGTGTAGGATTTTTGAGCAAAAGGCTTAATTTTTCGTTAGTATCTATCAGGCCTCTTAACAAATATATACATGATGCCACTTGTAACTTTTTACGGTTGGGTAAAAAGATCCGGACAAAAAAAGGAAAAAAATATGAAGCGATCAACGGCTATGATATATCCGAAAAAATAGAGAGAGAAAGTGGAGAGAGAAAATAGAGAGAAAAGATACATCCTAACCGTTGATCGCTTCAGATCCAATGGCCTAAAAAATTTGTAAATTTTTTTGTCAAAATTTTTGTTCCATGATCCATTCTCTATTATGATATATATTATTATAAAATTTACTAATATCAACAAAGTAAACTAGTCATATATGTATATTCTACCATTTTAAAATATTAACAATTCCCAGGTTGTTATAGTTAGCATGTTTTTCGAAGAAATAAGACACTTTAGGAGAAACAAAACTGTTTTTGAGGATGCCCTAGCTATTAGGACCGTACATGAGATCCTAGTGCACATAAACCAATTCAGATTGAAGAAAGTTACGGAACTTTGGGGTGAAAAGCATAATGCAAAGATAAACAGACTTACCAATTGTGGGTGGAAGAAATGTAGCATCTTTTAGGATCTCCTTTACTGGAGTTCGAACCTTATCCATCACAATCTAGATGTCATGCATATTGAGAAAAATATTTTTAAGAATATATTCAAAATAGTTATGTGTATTCCAGATAAGACAAAGGAGAATGCAAACTCATGAACGGATCTTGAAATATATGAAGCCGAATGGAAGTTTCCAAAAGCCTTGTACTAGCGAGAAAATCAACCTGTATTGGTAATTGCTCGTTGGGTAAAGGGACTAAAGTTCCTTAAGGGTTTTATCTCCAATTTGGGTCGATGTGTAGATCAAGAAAAAGGTACATTCAAGGCGATGAAGAGTCATGACTGCCACATATCTATGCAAAAGCTTATGGCAATTGCATTTAAACATTCTTTCCTAATAACATGTAGGAACCTCTTATAGAACTGAATTTATTTTTCAAAGACCTCACAAGTACTGCACTATCTTCGGAGGTACTACACTATCCGAAGAGCACATGTGGAGGTTAGAGATAGGTATACTGATAATAATTTACAAATTGGAGCGGATATTTCCGCCTAATTTTCAGGACTCAAGGAACACCTTCCCATCCACCTTCCTCATGAAACCCGAATTGTTGGTCCAGTTCAATATCGGTGGATGTATCCATTCGAGAGATATCTAAGAGATTTGAAGAAAACTGTAAAAATAAAGCACATGTTGAAGGATTGATTACAAATGCTTACGTAACTAAAGAAGCTACATTGTTGTGCTACTATTATTTTGAGTCTCATGTACACACTAGGCATTGAAAAGTTGGTTGTAATGATGATGGTGGACTTGTTCATCATATTCCGAGAAATCTTTTTATATTCACTTACCCGGATAGCCCTGATGGCAAGCGCACAAGATGGCATCTTGATACTGAAGAAATTATTATTGCACATTCTTACATTCTCCTCAATTATTCGGAGATTGATCATTACGTGAGGTTAGATAAGTACTTACTTATGTCTATCTCATAATGTTATTAATATTGCCCAAGTACTTTATTTATAAATTTATTCGTCTAATATAATTATGTCAAATTATTTATTATATTATACGTATGCTGAGGAGTTGTAAGCCCAAAGAAAAGGAATCTGTGGGCATAAGATTGACACCGCACTCCATTCAGAATTCCCTTTGTGGTTCAGAAACTATGTAAGGAATGCAAATTTGTACTGAACACAAACTTATATACTGTAAAAGTTATTTATTGATTGAAAATTTCTTCACTAATATATAGGTTAATGCTTCTGGTAAGCAGAATTTGTTCATTCTTGCACTAATGGACGGACTATTTGTTCTAGCAAAAACATATTATATGTATTTTGTTAATGGATATAAGTTTCATTTTGTTAACCACATGTCACATAAGTCATCATCGAACAATGGAGTTTGTTTGAAGGAAACAACTTAAGCGGATTTGTCAGTCGATTACTACGGTCGGTTAGTGGAAGTCATTGTTATAGAGTATTTGAGATTGCTGAAAAAGAGAACAACATTATTCAGGTGCGAATGATTTGATAAAACCAGATAGGGAATCCGTGCTATTAAGAAATATAATCATTTACAAGTAAATGATGCAAGAAGATACAATCAGTACGATCCGTTCATTTTTGTCGTACAGGCAATGCAAGTATGCTTTGTGTCTTATCCTACGTTGTCGAAATAGAACTCACTGTGGTTAGTAGTTTGCAAAGTCAAATCTCAGTTAATTCTTGACATACCGATGTCAGATGGATCTATAGAGGATGAGATAATTGCGGCATTCCAAGAAGATGAAATGAATGGGGAAACGATTTCGGTAACAAACACCAATTGGCGAACTCAATTGTTTTAAAATGTTGTAATGTAGAAAATTTGTTACAAATTTTGTTAAAAAATATTGTAGTTTAAAATTTTGTTAAAAAAATATTTTAAAATGTTGGTAGTTTATATATGCAGTTTAAAATGTTTTTTTTTTTAAATTTTGTAGTTTAAAATATTATGGAAAAAAAATATTGCAGTTTAAAATGTTGTTTAAAAAATATTTTAAAATGTTGTAGTTTATATATGTAGTTTAAAATATTTTAGTTATAAATATTGTAGTTTAAAATGTTTAACTATTAGAATGTTGTTAAAAAAATGTTGTAGTTTAAAATGTTGTTAAAAACATATTTTACTATGTTGGTTGTTTATATATATAGTTTAAAATGTTTTAGTTTAAAATGTATATTGTGAAAAAAATATTGTAGTTTAAAATATTGTTAAAAAATTAATATAGTTTAAAATGTTGTTAAAAAATTAATGTAGTTTAAGATGTTGCATCGAGGTCGTCGTTTATATTCCGGCAGTAGCCATTCTCAGCCTCGGCGAGATTATGCTGCCAGGACTCGGCATCGTCAATCCGAGGACATGGATGCCGAGAGGGCCTCTCTTTTCCTCCCCCTGCTAGCGATGACGACTATCATGAGGATGTTGCTCGTAACCAATCTTCGGTTGGGTCCACTAGATCCAACCATAAGGTACAACCTGCGACTGGATCCCATTAACGGGTTCCCAATCCAACGGATATTGCTGGATCCTCGGCCAATCCGACTGATATAGCTGGACCTTCTGACCCATTCATTCGTCCTCCTCCCCCTCCCGGGCGGACCTTGATGTCTTGTACTTTTATCTTATTAGAAGGTAAGTCTTCTTGAAATTTAACTATTATTTATATTTTTATTATATAATCTCAATATTTAAATATATTAAAATTTAACGAAATAGTGTTTAGGAATATTGAGCCTAGTAAGGAGATTTTGCATATAATGCAAAAATGTTACCAGGACTTCATTCAGGATAACAGGTACAAGTAGACCCTTTTGTCCGACTCTACTATCGCCCGCTATTAAGGCAAGTTTGAGATATTTTTTCTTATATTTAAAAATTTACCCATTTTTGTTTATCAATCTTTTCTTACTAACTAATAATTAATTTTATTATTAAATAATATAGAAGAAAAAAAAAACCTATTGGACAGATAATACTACCGATGTCTACAAGTATTGGTGTTCTATATTAGTTACCAAATATCGTTCCTACATCAACTGGGTCAAGAGAAGTCTCCCGAGGAGGCTTATTGAATTTTCGGCTAAAGGATGGCCTAATTTCTTCCACTACTGGCAGAATCCTGACACCATTGCCGAGTGCAAAAAGAAAATGGATAATCAACATAAAGGGAAGCGAATCACATATTTAGGGAGTTGTATATCAATATACTCTTGAAAAGATAAGTTGGTAAATTTATTTTAATTATTTTTTATATATTTTTTTTAGTTTTTATTGTTTGACTATTAACAATATGTTAACAATTTTTAAGGGTAAATTGAAGGATAATGATACTTTAGTTATTTTCAAGAATACTCATACCAAAGGCCACGATGGAAGTACATATCCAAGTCAAAAAGCGAAGGCATTGCACGTAAGTAATATTAATTATTTTTATGGAGTCTTAATTTTTTAATTAAATTATGATTTAATTTTTATCATATTTGAAATTTTCAAACATTAATTTATTGGTGTAGGATACCTACTTGGAGATAGAGGTGAGGGACTCACAGCCGGAGCCAGGGTTGCAGTAGTCACGGACCGTCGACCCGAAATCTGCTTTTTACGAGGTTGTTGGCAATCCTAAGCACGAGAGGTTTTTTGGCATTGGTTCCAAAGCAGTTTCGTGGTTCGAAAGGCATGCCACTTCCAACTCGTTGGCATAGTCCACCGACGATCCGCCGGATGTCCACCAATTTCGATGCTATTCAGAGACGAGACAAGAAGGATGTGAAGGAACGTCGAGAACTGCTTGATATTGTCTGGAGGTAGAATGAAGAGATGGCCCAAATGCGAAAGATGATGATGCCCATGAGACAAGGAAGCAGGTACAATTACGTTTTGCAGCCACCACAACAGCAGCAACCCCCACCGCTGTCGCCGGCCTCGCCTTCTAACGAGTTTGGTTTTGTAGATATGACCTGCTCCTCGCCCCCGTCTATGATCCTGCTCAAGACCCCCGGCCCAACCAGGCCGATATTAAATAGATTATCATTTATTATTATTATTGATTTAATTTTTGAATTATATTGAACATTTAATTTTTAGTTTTAGTGCTTTTGAACTTTAATTTCCATAAATATGTAATTATTAATAATTAAAAAAAACAAAAAAGTTGCTTAAAATTTTTTTAATTAACTTTTTTTTCATTTGAAACGGATTTTGGAATGAATATCTATTTCAAATTGCAACGGATTTAATAATATTATAAATACTATGGAACGGAATTTGAAATGCATATCCGTTCCAAATTGGAACGGAACTTGTCCGTTTCAATTTGCAACGCCTGAAATTGGAACGGATTTAAATTGGAACGTAACTTGTCTGTTTCAATTTGCAATGCCTGAAATTGGAACGAATTTCGTCCATTTCAAAATTTGTTCCAAATCGTTAATTGCAACGGAAAATAGAATGGATCGTCCTTTCCTATTGCCCTCCATTCTTGTAGTGGAAATTGTATTATAATTTAGATCCCTTCCTATTGTCCTCCATTCTTGTAGTGGAAATTGTATTATAATTTAGAACTATAAAAAGCAGAAGTCACTCTACCAAATCTGAAAGGAATAAGTATTTAATTTTAAGGTATGTTTGGTTGCAATTTTTAAATTCAAAATTTTTTGGAGTACATTTTTATTTAAATTTTGGTTTTTGTTTTACTGCTCAAATTTTAAAGTCAGCAGATTTAATATTTTTACCTAGAAAAACTAGAATTTTTAAGAAGATGTATCCAAATTTTTTGATAATCAGAATTGTTAAAAAAATTGAACCTAATAATCCTTCAATTTAAATACGTTAAAAATGTATCTAAATAAGCAAGAATCTAGTTAATTGAGAAATTGTGGAGCTCTAATCTCTTTTTGAATTGCGAAATTTCCGCAACTAAGCAACAAATAAATCCAAAAAAAAAAAAAAA
>MKEJ01015372.1:0-10928 GCA_001753735.1 Embelia ribes
AAAAAAAAAAAAAAAATGAAATCATTCTATTATTCAAAGTTGATGTGACGGAAGTACCCACTTAATGTTCCCCATTTTCAAGCAGTGTTTTCTATTTATAGAATATGTAAAGTTTCTTTTCGTATTTTAGTATGCCTTGTTTATACTATTGTCGCATTTGTTAGAGTTTGTGGCATAGGAACAAAGCTTACCTTATGACGTAAGGGCTTACCTAATTTATATGGACTTGTGCAGATTTGTGGGGATCCCAGATGGGGAAGAAGCTACGAATGTTTTAGTGAAGACACTGAAATTGTTAGAAAGATGACTTCCATTGTCTCAGGATTACAGGGAGATCCACCCCAAGGACACCCTAATGGCTATCCTTTTGTGTCTGGAAGGTAAAAGTAGCATGGACTAGATAAAATTGCATTATGGTGGTCTAACTAACTTTGTTAATTTGTCCATTCAATTTCAGAGATAAGGTAATTGCTTGCGCCAAACATTTTGTTGGTGATGGTGGGACTGAGAATGGTATAAATGAGGGGAATACGAAACTGTCTTATGAGGATTTAGAAAAGATTCACGTGGCACCCTATCTGGACTGCCTTTCTCAAGGTGTTTGCACTGTAATGGCATCTTATACCAGCTGGAACGGAACCAGAATGCACATTCACGAGCATCTTCTCACTAAAGTTTTGAAAGAGAAGCTGGGATTTAAGGTAGTTAATCAATGGGAATCTTACTTTTTGATATGTTGTGAACTGATTCCATTTCTTCACCATAATACATCATTGCACTGATTGTAATAAAGGGTGATAATTCCCTTCTCTAACTGAGGCATAATTTTGCCCTGAACCTGGACTGTTTTGGAAACTTTAGGGATTTGTGATTTCAGATTGGGAAGCGCTCGAGCGGTTGTCTGATCCACGTGGTTCAAACTACCGTAATTGTGTTTTGTCTTCTGTCAATGCTGGAATTGATATGGTAATCTCAAACTTTATTGAAGACTAAATGTTACAGTCCTCAACCATTCATGCTTCCTACCCGAATCATTTTCAGGTGATGGTTCCTTTTAGGTTTGAATTGTTTCTTGAGGATATGATGCATTTGGTCGAATCAGGAGAGATACCAATGGCCAGGATTGATGATGCTGTTGAAAGAATTCTGAGAGTGAAATTTGTTTCTGGGTTATTTGAACATCCTATGACTGATAGATCTCTGCTTGATATAGTTGGTTGTAAGGTAACTGAGCCTTGTTAAACTCTCTATTCTGATCATTGGTAGGAAGTTCACACAACGTGTATTCCTGAAAATTTAAATAGGCTTTGAGGATGATAAATTCCCTTTTAATTTTAGAGTGTCCTAAAGTTGTGACCTTTTCTATTAGAAAAGTTCATTTTCTTTGTTATCCCATTTATTTGGTGTTGAGTGGAGAATCTAAATTGAGATCTGTTTTTGTTTCTCTTAAATTATGGTAGTAATTCCATGCTTTTCTGTGGCATTTTCAGAATAGAGCTAAATTTCTCTCTTGTGACATTATTTTCAGAAACACAGAGAACTAGCCCGTGAAGCAGTTCGAAAATCCTTGGTACTGTTAAAGAATGGAAAGGACCCAAACAAACCATTCCTTCCATTAGATAAGACTTGTAAAAGGATTCTTGTTGCTGGAACACATGCTGATGATCTCGGGTACCAATGTGGAGGGTGGACCGCAACTTGGTCGGGAGCCAGCGGTAGAATTACCATTGGTATGTTTAATTACTGGCACTAATTTTTTTATATCATTATCATTTAGTTTAGTTATGGAGCAATATAATGCATAGAACTGAATAATGGCTTGTATAGTCTATGTGAAGATATCAATTGACATATCTGCCATACGAAAAATTAAGGGAAATTGAAAAGAAGATTTAGATTTCCGAAAACCTTTTCGATATAGCACGGCGCATCGGCTTAAGCGCAGATATGTTGTTTCATTTTTTTATTTTTTTTTGGTTTAACAACATTACGATGCTACTGGCATAGCTAGTCCATTTGATGCACGTATCTTGCATGAAAAAACGAGACCGACACCATTCATGTCTTGAATTTGCTGGCCTGTTTCTCCTCGTTTTTATAAGAATAAGAAAATTGGGAAAGGAAAGTTATTTATGTCTGTTATTTGTTGTGCTATGGGCTTGTCGGAGATCTCATCTAATGAAGTCGCTTACAATTTAGGCAGTACAATACTTGATGCAATTAAAGAAGTAGTTGGAGACAAGACCGAAGTTGTGCATGAGCAAAACCCAACTCCAGAAACTCTTGCTAGCCAAGATTTCGATTTCGCCATAGTAGCTGTGGGTGAACCTCCATATTGCGAATCTGGTGGTGACAATGGAGAGCTTGTAATTCCCTTCAATGGAGCTGAAATAATTAGCTCAGTAGCTGTCAATGTTCCCACATTAGCTATTCTGATCACTGGCAGGCCCTTAGTTCTAGAGCCAGAGCTTTTGGATAAGGTCGATGCTTTAGTTGTCGCTTGGTTGCCCGGTACTGAGGGAAATGGAATTACTGATATTCTTTTTGGAGATTACGAATTCCAAGGACGATTACCTGTCACGTGGTTTAAAAGTGTTGATCAACTGCCAGTGCATAGTGGACAAAACTTGTACGACCCTTTGTTTCCCCTTGGCTTTGGTTTAACAAGCGATAATAGTAAACTCTCAAATTGATTCCCCTTGAGCTTGGCTTACCGGATGCAGTTCTTGGGGCGTAATTGGTTTGGTTTCAAATATGATATCTGAAAAAAATTGCTCTTAAAACCCTTTTTCCTGTTAGTCTTCTAATAAAAAAGTACGCAATCACTTATTATTATTCTGAGTAAGTTTCACGGAACTTGCCAACCTGGTTCTCCAGAATGAGATTTTTGGGCCAGTCCTCCAAAAACTTAAAAAGAAAACCTCGTACCCCACAGATTTATGTAGGTCTGAGAAAAAGCAAAATTACAGAAAGTCACAACCAAATGGGGCCTCAGTTTTTTGGATTAAGCAGAGGAAAGGAAAAGAAACTAATATCCTGAAAATGTCATTTGTAGTCAGTTTTTTCTCGTCATGCATGTACTTATGTTATTATTACTTATTATTAAGTGCCACTGTTAATGGTAACTTTCATTAGTATCTTGTACAGAAGCTGTTTGTGGAATTGAATTAAGATTCTATTTCGAAAGTTGCCCACTGCAATATTAGCATCACTTGACTTGAGTACTTAACATGAGCAATAAAAACAAAAAGATAGCGAGCGATGAAAGGTGGTTGTGGGTTCAAATACTAGGCGTGAACCCGTTGTTTCTTGCCAATTCGGAAGGGTAAAAAAATTGTAACGAAAAGAAAATAGGAAAGCAAATGTATAACTTATTCCGGAGAAGCATTCTCCGGTGTCTTCATTCACCAAGAGAACGTGAACTATCAAACAACTAAACGTGAACCATCAAACAACTAACTCAATGCAAAGGTCATTATTCGACAACTATCAAATTATAACAATTGTCAATTAGAAAGATACAGCTTACAGACGTAAATATGTTGTAAGCATTAACCTTTTTGCCTAGCAAATTTTCATAGTAGGGAACTCCAAAACCGTCAGTACATCAGCAAAAACAGGTTGGAGTTTCGAAAAGTAAACGCTATTCTGTTCTTTTGTCTAAAGAAGAAACAGTCTCCTGTGTGCTCATTCCCAAGAAGATGCAAGAACAAGAATAAGCAACTAATTAACTCGGTACAAAAGATCATAAATCTACAACTATCAGAGTGATAAGATCCCAATAGAGAAAGATATGTAGATACACTTTTTTTAAGCATCCCTTAAATTGCATTGGTGGGAAAATTTTCATAGTCAGGAACTCGTAAACCCTTCGATTAGTACATCAGCGAAAAACAAGTTGAGTTCCGACAAGTAAATGCTATTCTGTTCCTTTGTCTAAAGAAGAAACACATTCATGTGACTTTACAGAACTAAACTCCACCGATCATTTCTACGTCTAGTTCAATTCAACCGCGACACACCCCTAGCACTAGACTGCGAGTTCAATACACTTCTCCTCTCAGGTTTCTTCTTCCTACTCAAGGGCGGTGCCAAATGAAATCGCGATAAACCATTCTCAAAATTGATAGGGCTAGGTGAGTACCTCACGCTTCGGTTTCGCTCAAAGGTAGTAGCAGGCCCTCTAATCTCTGCAGCATTCGGTGATCGATGATACAAATCGATCATTTTGTAGGAACCAACATAGCTGTTTTTCGCAACAAACTTCCCACTAGACACCTCTTTCACTATCCCATTACTATCTCCAATCTGTTTTTCAAAACAATCTCCTTGAACTTCTCCATTTCGGGTTTCTGTAGATTTACTTTTGAAACCCAAAATTTTCAACACTTTCTTCTTGAGGGAAGCCGAGTTATTTGCAGCCGATTCAGAGCCTTTCGGAGGATTGTTGTCAAGATTGAACTCCGAATTAGCTGTATTGACGCCCGTAACTACAATCTTCGCAACAGGGGATGATTTCACATCCTCGATTTCAACAGGCAATCTGTGCTTGCCCGAACTCTTACCGGAGCTCGAGCAATCAAAGCTGTTCCTCCTCTGCGAGGACGAGGACTCTGACACAGAATTCGTCTCGTCCTCGATAATCATAGCATTCTCAATAACAGAAAGCATTGGGGCGAGGCGTGGGATGGTCCTAGCGACCATGTACCCGTCCCACGAAGCCCTAGGCTCATCCAACGAGAACCTAGGCAGGTCATCCATTGACATCCTGCCCACATCCACCGAAAACCTGGGTTCCGTGTCGCACGATCTCCGCCCAATCGTCAAACCCTTGGGTTCCACACCGCAGGGCCCACTCGGCTGTTCCATTTTCCTCTCCTTTTTCTTGTTTTGTTGTTTTATCCTCCATTTCTGCAGCTTCTGGCTGAACACTGAGGCGGCTCCGCCCCATAAGCTGCCCGACCTTCTGTTCTGTTCAAATTCGAGCTCGATGTGCTCTTTCATTGTCTTCCCATCTTCTATTTCTTCTTCATCTTCTTCTTCTTGTTCACCCTCGTTTTCCCCGAACTTCTCACCCCCCGAAAACCCTAATTCCTTGGATTTGATCACGATTCCTCGACCGGGTCCTTCTCCATCGTCGGCCTTGAAAAGGTGGGACAAGGAGGTCCGAGGCCTGACGTCACAGGACCTACGACGGAGATCCGATTCCACGGACAGAGATCCATGTTTTCTCAAAGAATAGGATTTGCAGCGGCGGAGATCTGCATCGGATGACAGCGAATGTGGGGGGGAGATGATGGACGAGAGGCGGTCCCGGAGGCAGGAAGAGCAAAAACTCGTGACGGGGTCGACGGAGGGGTGAAGGTGGCAGGTAGAGACCCGCCGGCGCTGCTGCTGCTGCTGAAGAGCCATATCTGTTTATTTTAATCCCTAAATCTTAACTCCCATATCTCAAACTCTAAAACAGAAACTTGAAGTATAGAAATGCATACAGATCTCCAGAAAAACGAAAAACAGAATAGGAATTAACAGCAGCAATCAAATCCAAGATGATAGATCTAAATCAAGAATTATAGCAACACACTCACTGGTTTTAGGGATATGTACAATATATACTTACAGATTTTGGGTAACTACCTAAAATTTATTACCTAAATTTAGGACAGATACCCTAGTAGTAGGAGTGCCCTACGCTGCACGGTTGAGTCATGGGTGGAGAGGCGGCACACAGAGAGAGAGAGAGAGAGAGAGAGAGGTGTCAGAGATAAATTGTTGATTATTGGACTGGGTTGAGTAGTCAACAGTGAACGTTGTGTGTGTGTGGGAGAGAGAGAGAGAGAGAGAGAGAGAGAGATGCTTTATCGAGAAACCCTTGATAAACCCCGTGCAAAGGGCAGTGAAAAGGACAAATATCTGATACGGGTCGGGCCCGCTCCAACAATAAAGTGTGGCCAGGGCGGTCATATATTAAATAATCACCTACTTATTTCCTATCTTAAAAATAAAAAAAAAATATATTTTTTATTAGAGGCGAATAAATGTATTTTTAAGCCATAAGTATTATATATGTATTTGGTAGAAATTAAAAAATATATTCATTTTTGTATTTGAAATTGTGAAAAATAATTAATAATAAAGTAAAGTACACGAGAAGTATACTTTTTTTTAAAAAAGGTAACAAAATCATTATTTCTTCATAAATATATTTTTAACACTTTTAAGTAAAAAATATTATACTTTTATTAGTACAAACAAATAGTATGTTTTACTTTTTACTTAAAAGTATAAAATCTTTACTTTTGGTAGAATATCAAACAAGCCCATTATTATATTAAAATCCAAGTTGCATAATTTGAATTAATTTTATTATTTACTTAAAAGTATAAAATCTTTACTTTTGGTAGAATATCAAACAAGCCCATTATTATGTTAAAATCTAAGTTGCATAATTTGAATTAATTTTATTATTTTATGAGTATAGCAGAATCCATAAAAGTTCTTCATAGTTTTGGAAAATTGTCACTGAAATAATTATATATGTCATTATTTTTCAAGTTAACTGCTATATAAATTTAATGCTTTATTTGTTTTCGTTTTAATTTCTTTTTCATTGGATTAAAAATAATAAATCATTTGTGATTGATTGTGATCTACTGACTGCGTCACCATAATTGATGAGAGTAATTTATCGTGTTAAATAACCATATGTATGAAAATATTATTGGAATTAAGTATACAAAAATTTATGAAAATATAACCTAAGCACTACGTTAACAATTATTTGGACATGTTCTAGCTCACCGATTTACATAGCGAGGGCGGGAACGAAAACGTGAAAGTATTGGATATTTAGTTCAAAATACGGTGAGAGTAAGAGCAAAAACGGGAGTGAGTATTAAAAATAAAAATATCCATACGAAGGATTTGATGACTTAGCCCTGTTAACCATTAATGTTATATAGGATTTAATAAATTGACAAAAAATAAATTTAGTTCCTGGAATGCTCGTAAGTCTGTTTTATTCTACTCATTTTCTCTCCATCTCTAGCCTACAAAGAAACAAAAACAAGAAACTAATAATTATTTAATCAGCATCGTGTTTTGGATAAAAAAATAAATAAATTCATCTATCAATGATATAAGACAAAGAATAACTTTCTGATTACATAACATAATTTTGACTCATTTGTCCTTATAATTAAATAAATATTTTGAGTGATTAATATTTCGAAAACAAAGCCAATGCTAATTTTAGTTGTCTTTGTATTATGTATTTATTTAGTAGACACTTTTATATATGCTAATGGATGTGCACACACATTGTGTGTATACGTAACTTAGTCATTGAAACATTACAATTTTCTGCTTGTTGCTTTGAATACAATTTCATTAATTGACGATTGTAACGTGACAATCATAATTTTTCACAATATTGCTTATTTACGAAACCACATCAAGATACAATGACTATGATGAAAGTTTTTTTTATTTTACAATACATAATTTTGTGTGATAAATAAAATAAATCTAATAATATTATGGGGGAAAAAAATTTAACTTACATTATTGAGTAAACTAATAAGAGAACTTGGTTACAAGTATTATACAAAATCTCAAAGACGATAGCCACTACAAAAGTTCCAAAATTTGCACCTAATTATTAGTTAATTAAAAAAATTGAACCGAATTGTTAAAAGTTAAGACCGACATTTTTCACAACATCGTGTCATACGATCCTCCAACGCTGCTTAATATTACCCATTGATATTCACATTGAAATAAAACAATGTTATTTAGCCATTATTTTTTAAATAATTGACCATACATCAATGTAGACTTTTTCTCTAACATTTACTTGTGTCAGTTTATTCATTTTCTGAAATATTATTTTTCAAAATTGTTACAGGCTGCACACTTTATAATCTTATCATTGACAACTATTTCAATCTTCTTTTGGTCAAGGTAAACTATTTACATAACCAAATATTTCCATTAATAAATCAAAACAAAAAATAGAGCATAAAACTGTATTCAAAATTTATGAATTGAATTAGATTGTCAAAGAATCACAAATTCAGACATCAACATCAATCATTAATTTCAACATATAATTTATCAAATTGCAAACCCATATAGATTTGTTAATCGGATTGGATGTGGCTGGTCTATACTCGTTTCGATTCTTATCGATGTTCCTTAATTTAATTGCTTGACTGAATTGGATTATAACTTAAATGTTTGATAGAAATATTGACACATTAAAATCAGGTACATGTGTTCATATTTTCATTTTACAATAATAAGATTGAACGAAAGAAAAAGATTTTATTCCAATTATCATATTATCATCGAATTAAATTAGATAGGTATTAAGGGATTTATCTTTATCCATGTGTTGGTTAGGCATAGATAGGTATATAAATTAAGATTTTACCTTAAAACCCTAACTATCTTTACAAAATATTTTTAAAATAAAATTTATTTTTGGTATAAAAGTTGTATGAAATAAATAGGGGAGAACATATTTTTAAAGTATATATATATATATAACACACACACACATACATATGCTACCCGGATATTATGTGATCCATGGATAACGTGATACAGAGAAGAAATATAAAATGGGAGAGAGAAAGTTTAATATAACTTGGTTGTGATTTATTAATTAATAGATTATGATGACTATTTTAAATTTGCAAATTACAAACACGACCTTATACGATTGAGTTCCAAAATAGATTGAGTGAGGATAAATTTGGAAGTAAAAAATGAGGAAATATCAAAGGGAGTTATAGTTTTATAGTAGAGTTATTATTATTTATCAAATATATAAAGTTTTTTGTTGGGATTTCAAGCATATAGATTGGTAACAATGGCACCTAAGGTGTTCTAACTTCTAATGCCAATCAAATGATAAAACAAAAGATCGAAAACATGATTTTTGTGTTTTAAAAATTTGGGGACTGGAAACTGAATTTCCTTTCATTCTCCATGAGCACATACTTTCTTTTTCTAAACCAAAACTGAAGAAACTCGAAAAAAACTTGTAAAAATTATGCAAGTTTCAAAAGCAAGATTAACGTTGTCTTGATATAAAAATGCATCCATACGAAGTTATTTACAAGGTAAAAAAAAAATTAACAAATTGTTGCGGCAGTGAGCGAGTGACGTTTTTGGAAATATAAGAGGATGATTACCATTTTCGAGGGATTTCGACCCTTTTGCAACAAGAAGAAGACAGGCTTCTGAATGGAAGCACCATTGGAGATAAAGATATAGAGCAACCCGATTACAAGTAGAGCCACGATAACGAAATCGGTCATCTGAGCTCGTGTCGGGGGTGAAGGGGGAGCCTTGGTGGTGGCGGTTGGGTTCTGCATAGACCCTTTTTTCGGGTTTATGTGAAGGGTTTGAATGAAAAGAAAACCAAAAATGGATGTATCTTTGAAACTAATCTAGCTATGGGACTGTTCTAAAGTATATATCACGGCGGAAAATAAATTATTGTTCTGATTGGTTGAATCTAATTTACAATTGTCTCGTTCATTTAGGATTAACTACAATAATGGTCCCACGGCTTCAACCACAATTCTAATTGGTACCTACCTGGATCTGACACTTATAATCCTCAAGTTTTAAATATGTGAAAAATTGGTCTGTTTAAAGGAGGAAACCCATCCTAAAACGATGAAAATGTATCACATGATCCATTTTTGGTTTATTTAGGGGAAAAATAGCTTTTTTTTCAATTATCCATGTCACCATCGTTTCTAAATTGAGCATGTTAAGCTTTTCTTATATTAGAAAAACACCATGAAAAAGGTACCAATACATCATATTTTTTAAAACTCGAGGACCAAATTCTTCATCTTTCTGGAGTTTAGAGATTTCAATTGAAACTATTGGTGTCAAATAGAATTCTATCTAACACCTTAGGGACCATTCATGCAATTCACTGGATCATTTATTACGGTTTACACTCACAATAAATAGAGGGTTAATTGCATTTTATATTTTTATTATTATTATTAGCAGCATCTTCACACTAAAAACAATCTTAGCAGGAAAACCACCGATGGAATAATTTTTTCAGTTTTATACTCAACATATTCAGAAAGTTTAAAAAATTTAGAGATTTTTGTAATGATAACATCAGAAGATTGTATATGGAAGATCTTTAATGAAACAATAGCTAGTAAAATGCAAGACAAAGTTAATTATAATATCCACATCTTTTATTAGAAAGACGTAACTAAGAAGAATTTAATTTGTACCACCAATTGAAGAGCTTTTTGATTAAGGAAAGAAATGTAAAACGATGTGTATATTTTGACTATTCTATTTTGTAAATTATGTTTCAAACTTGCTTAATGAAATTCAACCGACCACAAAAAGTCCCCTGAAATTTAGGTGCAACTTAACAAATGTTTGGGTAACAATGTGAATTTTGTGTAGATTTGACAAGCAAATGGCGTAAGCCCAATATTAATTATATCTTAAATCCTTATTTGGGTCAACATTGTAACTTTCAATCATTATAATGATACTGATTAATAGAATTTTACAAGAAAGCACTGTGATAACATTATTGTTAACAAAATACTACTCTCACCTATAAAATCGATCTGATTCTCTCATATACTGATGTAGTAAATAGAATCTCTAAACATGATTGATTTTGTATGTATTTTGTGGATGATTAGAATTAAGATTACTCTTCACACAATAACGAATAAAAAAATTGGATAAATTTTGTGTATGAAGGTAGCATTGCTTCATTGCTAAAGTGGGGACCTTATTTAAATTTTGGGAAGATCAACTTCAAATAAGCCCGGTCCTCTAGTGCTGCTACCAATGGCATAAGAGTGTTTGACACTCTAAAAAATAGTGTAAGGGTAAAATATTATTTTTTAGTCATAAAAATA
>MKEJ01015378.1:0-29632 GCA_001753735.1 Embelia ribes
ATTATTTTTGTTCTTTTCTTATTACGGTCATGTCCCCAGTTTGCGAAAATTTGGGGCATGACACTAATACGGAAAGACAATTTGCGCAAAATGAAATGAAATTTTGTAAATCCACAAAATTATAATTTTAAGAAATTCTATTAGAATAGCGGGCATATTCTCATACCCTCCTTCAAATTTTGTGTTGATTCTAGATTTTTATGTACAAGAAACTAAATTATATATGAATATTTAATATTCTGAGAGAGCTTTTGGATAATAGCATGTGCAATAATGCAAGAATTTTTGGAACAAAATTCCCCACTTGCTGTAGAATTTTTATCCTTTAAGAGATGCAAATCAAAACAATTGAAACTTGGAGATGATTTAATAATACTTAATGGACCCAAAAATAATGCCAAATCAAATTAAATTCCAGTTTCTCATCCTAGTACTAACATTTGCTAAGTATTTATTCGTTTTTTTTTTTTTTTTTTTCAGGATGTCTTGTTAACATCCAGGCACATATCTCAACAACTACACGTTTGCAATAATAACTAATTTAGATATATTACTATAATTTAACAGTTTTACAATCAAAAAGGAAAATGGAACAGCATACGGATGGACAGGTGAAATAAAAAGAGAGACAAAACTACAAACTTAAGTGAAGATACACACAAAAACAACTAGTTATGCGAGCTTTTTATTTGATTTACAAAAGTAGTTAAAAACTGTGACTGCAATCTTCTGGGATTAGAGCTTGTTTGTGATTTCTATTCTTCCATGCGAATGATGCACCGGAGGCTTTCACCTTTAAGCATGTATTCAAACGCTTTATTTATCTCCGAGAACGCAACTTCATGGGTGATAAACTTCTCCAGCTCAAGTTCCTACAAAATTAATCCAAGTTTTCCATTACGATAATTGTTTATTAGGTAACTTCTGCTTCTGTTTTGAATCATACAAAAATTTCACCTAGTTCTGGAAAACGAAATCATTGCAGAGAACGTGTTTAGCGAAAATGGTTCTGAAAACAAGTTTTTAGAGAATCAATCCAAAAAATTTGTTTCCAAAACCTTATGCATTAAACCAAGGGAACTTTTATTTCGCGGGAATATGTTGGATCGGACCTGTTTGCAGCTCTGTATGTTTCATTTTATGCCGGGGTCTGTGCTTATGACTAATAGTCCCTCTGGACCATTTCAACCTCGAGTATCAGACTAATTTGTCATGAGGATAGGCATGATACTTCTTAAGTCCAATATTCACTCTCTGTTGTTCGGTTTTATAATTAGAAATTTTAGCCTCGGACTTACAATCTGAGATCTGGTAGTGTGGAGACTATGGTTCAATCCCTGACAATTTAGTCCATTATATGTTTGCCATTACTCCTAGAAAGCTATGTCATAAGTGAAGCCGAACTTGGAGCCTTACCTTGTTCATGTACTTTTCAACCACGGAGGGTAAATCAGATCGGGGTTTATAGTTTCCAAAGAAGGTGCCTTTGAGAGTCTTTTCATTCAGGAAATTCACCGGGTGAGTCTTAAATACAGAATCTTTATGTGGAACACCCACAAGAACCGCTACACCCCAACCCTATCACGACCAAAAGAAAATTCACATTTAGACTGGAGAAAAATTAGAGGAAAATGAAGACTAGACCAATTTTCATATCAGAATGATGCGAAAGTGATGCAGGAATGAAACGTACATCGTGAACACATTCAAATGCCGAGATCATAGCATCTGTATTTCCAGTGCATTCGACGCTTTTATCTACACCACCATCAGTCATCTCCGCAATCACCTAAGACAAAGTAAAAACACAAAGATTTCTTTTTTTTTTTTTTTGTACAAAAAAACATAAAGATTAAATTGCATAAAAAATGTTTAAATTGTACAAATACTTAGTAGTTGCATCATGTGCTTTGATATTCTCTTTGAAAATAAGGCACCTGATCTAATCATACATGTGTTTGTACAGTTTTGATAAATAACTTCCAGCATGTGAATCATTTTTCAAGAGAATAATATACCTCTTGAACTGGTTTCTTGTGTTCTTTGGGGTTCACAAACTCTGTCACACCAAACTTCTTTGCTGATTTTTAATCACAGAAAAAAAAAAAGAATAAGAGTAAATTTACTGATTTAGGATCCATTTCGTTTAATTTGAATTTATTAAACGAGATCACAAATATGGTGTATATCTTATATAAAACACACCTTGTTCAAATCTGCTAGAATTTATATCCACACCAATAATTCTTGAAGCACCAGAAACTCGAGCTCCTTCCACAGCCTAAAAACACACACCCAAATGAAAAAGTGAAGTTCAAATCTATATCAATCTAAGAATTTTATTCTTAATTATGATATATAAACAATTAGAGAAACTTACAGCCAAGCCAACAGCTCCCAATCCGAACACGGCCACGGTCGAACCCTTCTTCGGTTTTGCCACATTCACAGTAGCTCCAAAGCCTAAACCAAATAGAAAATCATTTCGGTTGACAAATTTTGGAAATTAGAAACACCGGAAACACAGAATAATATGTTAGTATTGAGCACCTGTGGAGAACCCACAACTGAGGACACAGACTTTGTCGAGAGGCGCGAGAGGGTTAATCTTGGCAACACAACCGACATGTACCACAGTGTACTCGCTAAAAGTAGACGTACCGAGAAAATGGAAAATGGGTTTTCCATTAATAGAAAACCTCGACTTTTGGTCGTGGATCATAACGCCTCGATCAGTGTTGATCCTAAGAAGATCACACATGTTGCTCTCCTCGGATTTGCAGTGTTTGCATTGTTTACACTCCCCAGTGAACACTGGCAAGACATGGTCCCCTGGTGCTAGATCAGTCACTCCTTCTCCAACACTCTCCACAATCCTACAATAAAATCATAAATTTATTTATTTGAAGTTTCAAAGTGGTATGGAGAAACATTTCCAAATAAAATGATTCAAGTATATGAAACCGTGCAAACAGTATACGTGGTTAAATCATGTGAGTTGATCTTATTCATAAGTAATAAACACGTATATTTGAGGCCGCTTAATATTAACGTTATGCATAAAACATAGTCATAAGCAAGGCAACTTTCGGAATCAAATCGAACTTACCCTCCTGCCTCGTGCCCAAGAATTCGAGGAAAGATAGGGTTCTGGCCCTGAAATAATATCAAAACCAATTTAGGTGTGACCTTGAAGAAAACCAAATTAGCTCTTTTGTCATCGTAATTCAAAGTTTTTGTTCTTCTTATGTGTTACCAAGAAAATGAATGACTAGAACGACTAAGGGCATTCCAAGCAAAGTCGCTATACGAGTCTTCAAATTAGCTTAGAGACTCATTTAGCTAAAAAATGAAACAAATAAGCAATGAAGTTGGGTCAATATATTTAGCTACCCGACCAACCTTTTTAGTGTATCAAGAGTACTACATTAATTTAATAGTAAAAACTGGAGATCAAAAAGCCCATATTTGTTTTTTCCCTTTCATTTTCATTTGTTCTTCCTCTCTATAGCTTTCATCTGGAGGTGATCTCCCAACTGTCTCTCTTCTTCATCCCTCAAATAGTCTCTCTCCCTCTCTACCACGATTGTCATCCATCTTCGCCAACACTATCATCTACCACTGCCTCCCATGTTATCGCCTCGCCTTAGTTTTGTTTTCAATTTTTTATTTACCATCCCAAATTCAATCATGATCTCTATGGCTATATACATATATATATATATATAAACCCTAATTTCTAAGGTTTCATACTATAATCTTCCAATTTTCAATTCCAATCTTTAGGGTTTCCATTTTCATGTTCTGAAAATTACCCCAATTTCTAGGGTTTTGCATAGTAGTCAATGATCATCCCCAATTTTGTGTTTTGAATTAATCTGAATATTTAATTATTTAGCTATTGAAAATATCTGCTCTGTTGCAGAATTTCGCTATTCATTGAGTGTCTAAAACATATTTGGCTACTGAAAATAGCTACTCTGTTGGTAATGATCTAACAATGAGAAGTTGTAGCTATTATAGGCTACTTAGTTGTAATACATAGTAGATTATAGTGTTACTTATTATATTACTATGTACAAGATATATGTACAAATTAAAGCATACATGTAAATAAATGCGCAGCATATTTATTCGATGAGATAATTGTGTGAAAATAGAGTGTGTACCTTACCTTAGCTTCCCAGAAGTAGACATCAGTGTGGCAGAGTGAGGAGTAGAGGATCTTGATTCGGACCTCCATCTTCTGCGGCGGAGCCACCTCCACCTCTTCCATCACTAGCGGTTTCCCAGCCTCCCATGCCACCGCAGCTAAATTGCAACAATTAAAACATATATATATATATAGTATATCATTTATTTGACCTCAAAATATATCGTCCAGTTACAAAATTATTATATGTACCTCTGCAACGTATGACTTGTCCGGTGGTGCTCGACATATCTGATTTTCTTGTTTGAGCTGAAATAACAAATTAGTAGTAATATATCTTTTTGTGCTTTGTAACTTAATTCTTACGTTAGCTGTTGTATCTATCTATGGTTGTATTTATACCATGCAATGATAAAAGAAGATATTAGTAAAAACATGTTTTATGTAACACAATTGAAATATAAAGAATCATTGTTCTCTTGTCTCCACTCACAGTCTTTGTGCTGGGCAAGGGAGGAGCAGCTCAGGCGGGGAGGAGCGGCTCGGGTGGAGGTAAGGGGGAGGAGCTACGGGGGACGTCGGGGGGAGGGCAGCGATCCGAGGAAGGGGGAGGAGGAGGAGAGTGGTTGGAGGAGGAAATCCGACGAAAAAGACAAGGAGGTTGGCCTGGGAAGGAGACACCAAGACATGGACCTTCGTTCGGAGGAACTCCCCAACAAATACTGAAATGTAGAAAGAGACAGAGAGAAACAGAGAGAGGAGGACAGACCAGGTGGAGAGATGGAGGGGGGGAGGGAGATACAGGAGATATATATATATACATATACATATACATACGCAGGAGGACAAAAAAAGAGGGAAGTCGTACGAGGAAGAATATTATTGTTTGATTCATTTATAAGTTGATAATAAATTATGGTAATTCAAATAAATATTTTTAGTTTAATTTTTATTATAATAAATTATTCTTAATTTACAGTAATTTTTTCCTCAAAATACAATAATTTTATACAAAAACTTATGGTATATTATAAGAAAAAAAATTCTTGCATTAAGAGCAAATACAAAATACAGAAGTTAATTTATTCCTTCCATTCAACAAAAAAATATCTTATATTAAAAAATAAAAATTTTAACAATTAAATATTTAAAATATTAAATAATTTTTAAGTTTATAAATTTATTCTTAATAAATATAATTTTAATGTATACAAAAAAGTTTGAAATTATTTTTAAAAAATACACATCATTTTGGGACATCCCAAAATAATTATTCACATTTCTATATTCAACTTTCCAAACTGGTATTCACTTCCTAAAAATAACTTCAACAAAATTTAAATTTTTTAAATTAATGCTTCATATTAAAATGTATTTTGGCTATTGTAATACACTAAAATTATATTTATTAGAGACAAATTTGTAAACTTAAATGTCATTTAATATTTCTGAGCTCATTCAATAATATTGTTAAAATTTTAATTTTTCAATACAAGATACTTTTTTTTTAAAGCAAGTAATTTTTTGAAAATTAGTAAATAATAGCACACTTGGACTTTTGAATTTTCTATGATTTGGATGAAGTGAAACCAATAGAAGATTCTAAAACCGTTCTGAGGTTTTGGGTTCCTAGTATTGAAGGACTCTGGTTTTGTTGTTGCTTGGTTTTACTTTCTTCTCATTTTTATTACACATATTATATGCACCTGGTAATATGCTAATGGTTGTGAATAATTTAGGCATGTATATTTTGGACAAGTCAAAATATTTATTCCCGCGGGCCAAGGTTACCAGCATGTATCCAAGATTCCAAAACATGGAAGCAAACATAATACAATAATTATTTTATAAAAATTGTCCTATGCAATTACTTTCTATAAATAAAAATAATTAGACAATGCATTTTTTGGGGAGATTTTAAAATACAATATTTTAGCATTTGAATGTAACAAAAATATTAAATTTATCCCCATGTTATATTCGAAAATGTAAATATGATATTTTTATTACATCTAATATTAAATTATTATATTTCAAGACCTTTTGAAAAAACGTAATTTTCAATTATTTTATGGATGGAATAAGTACTATTTTTAATGATGAATTAATATAAATTAAGAAAAAAATTATTATAATTATTTTATGATAAAAGTACTATAGTCATAATTTGTTCTCAATTTATAATAATTTATTGTAAAATTACGATCATGTTTTTACATGGCAATGAAAAAAAAAAATGTTGTGTTGAGAGGACTCCACAAAACACTATGCCCAATTCTAATCCTTACGTAATACTTCCCGTTTCAAATTAACTGTGGAAAATTTTTATTCCTTTTTATTTAATGTCAAAATTGTATTAATTATTTAAATTTTATTCCTATTAATTACATTAGATATTAATTGAAATGATTATATTTTTGAGTAATTTAAAAAGGGTAATATAGTAAAATATTATCATTATTTTATTTTGGTAAAATTAAAGTTATTTAACAACCTCCTTAATCATTGCTCCCTTATCTTAAACAATAGTTAATCCGAAACTTGGGGTATACAATTTGTATCGTTGTTTTCGTTATTAGAATTTACTTACCCAGTTACTTTTTCTATCTTAATTAGCAGGAAAAAAAAAGGTTAACATATATAAATTTTTTATTTTGTGGTTATTCTTTTGCTTGGGTGGTTTTTTGTGTATGTTTTTTTTGTCGTACTTTTCGTTATTTTTGTAGGTTGTGGCCCACCAAAACTTCCAGTGGTTTTGCCGTTCCTGTTTTTAGTCAATTTGCTATAAAAATTTTATGCAATTCATTATAATATTTACAAAACTTGAAGTCAAAATAAAATATCAAAGGATGAGCATTTGAAATTGTATTATAAATGAGATTTTTAACCATCAAATTATTAAGTAAAAGTGAATGCAAGATAGCAAGAGATTGAAGCATCATGTTAGTAAGAGGTTGTCAAGGCAATCCAAAAACTAAATTATAGAATAATTTTGTGAATAAAATTAGGGTGGTGTTGAATTTTTTTTTATATTACTTAGAGAGGATCGGATGTAAACTAATGTGTGAAAGAAAGGCAGAATAACCAAATACATTATTAAAAAGGCAAAAGCCAAAATTTTAATAAGCGAAGGATGAGAAAAGCTTCTGTACAAACGGTGGATTCTAACTCTCGAATAAAGTAGGACAAGCAACAACATGAAATGTAATGAAAATTTGTCATGTTTTAGAGTCCATTTTCTTGTCATATTTTTTAAAAATGATTTTCTTTACATTTCACAAAATGATTAATATTATAAATTTAGGCAAGTTATAACGATGGCAACAATAAATAAAATTACTGATGGTTGCTGATGCCAGAGAATATTATTTTATTTTCTATCTCCAAATATTTGGAGAATGTTGCCACAATCATGATAAAATACCTAATTTATCACAATAATTATTTTCCGCAAAAATTAAAAAGTCATTTTTTAAAAAACAGGATAAGAAACTGGACATTAAAGCAGGACAAATTTTAATCCACATAAAACACACTAGCTAAACAAACCGAAAGGTAGATATTGTAGGTGCAAAGATCGATAATCTGTCATGATATAGAATACTTGTTCCTATTCATAACAAAAACACTCGAGCAATTGTGCAATTTAATCTGCTAATTTCGAGATTCCTATTCAAGCAGAAAATAAAGATAAAGAGTCCTTCAAACCAAAAGGCACCAGAGAAATAAAAACCAAAAATCTTGACGGACATTGAAATAACAATGTCATACATATGCATCATGTACACTTATAATTGATGTACGTGACAACTGACCTATAACTTAACTACCAAAAAAATGAGCCCTAAAACCTCTGCTAAACCATGCCCGAGGGTCACACATGTGCTAACTTGGCCAAGATGTTCATATCTAAAATCTTCACATCCAGTGTGTCGTCTACCTTTACGATACCGTCGCTGCCATCAACCCCAATCAGCTTTCCGGTGGATCCACGTTGTGCACCGCCCATGATCTTAATCTTGTCCGACTTCCTAGGTGCCACTATCTCAATTTCATTTGGAAGTGCAATTATAGTTTCTCCATTTCCGCTTGACCCCAAGGCTATCTTACAAGAAGCATCCTGCAACAAAATCAAGCACAACAAAAAGGATTCAAATTATGCATACTAAAAATAGGACGGGTGTCATTTTCAAGAGACTTGGTTTCTCAAAACTAATTTGCATATAGGGCTATATTCGACTTAAGTTTCACCATAGATCCTGTTAAACTGTATTTGTATGCACAAGATAGGAAGGAGAAAGAAAGAAAAAAAAAAAAACACTACTAGACCTAAAGTACCACACGTCGCATCACAACTCCATATCTGCTTTGGGATGTTGCCTAGTTCTAATAAATATTTTGATCTGGTGATATGAAACATTTTAGAAGTAATGATGATTTAAAATCATAGTTATGTGCCGGTCAAAAGCTTGAACTGGTTTCAAGTTCACCAGTAAAATAGCTATCTTTCAAAATTATAAATGCATCATTTAGTAACACTTCATTTATAGTTTAAGATGGTTAACTTGCACAAATATCCATGTTCTGTGGCATCGAAGATACCTTTCCAAACATGCAACTCAGATCAAATTTTTCCAGTGTCGGGTTTATAGTGAAGACAACTTTTGTAGTCATTTCTAAAGTGAGTAAACAAGTTAGATCATCATGCCAAACTGCCGATTGAACTGAGCAGTTCAATCGTCAGTCCCATATTTTCTGAAGTAGGAGGGTTATAGACTAGACACAATCAGGTAGAATGATAGAGCCAGCTTTATTCCCATGAAGAAAATCAAATGCTTACATCTACTCTTACATATAATTGTTAAGCTGTTAATTTTTTAAAAGAAAATTAACTAAGAATATCCTCGTTATTTATGTCCGATTTCGGAATCTTGTTATCTATGTCCAATAAAATAACCAATCAAGGAGGTGTCCACGAGTTGACTTTTTAATAACTAGCTCGAGCTCGACTTGAGTATTCCCCGACTCGAGCTCGATTCGAGTATAAAATAAGTCGAGTTTGAGTAGGCTTCTATACTTGATTCGAGTTCGAACCGAGTATTGAGATAATCGACTCGTTTGAGCTCGCGAGTAGCTTGAGTACCATATGTATAGGAATAAATTAATATAAAAATATATTTAAATGTAAATAAATAAATTCATTCGTCAAAATAAAGAAAAGTAGAATTTCCAAGTTGAGTTCTAGTCGAGCTCGAGTATTTCACATTTTCAGCCGAAGTGAGTTCAAGTCAAGATATAGACTTAAATTTGAGTCAAGCTCTGAGTAGTGCTATTTCGAGTCGAGTCGAGTCAAGTTCGAGTATGATTGATACTCGGTTCGACTTTGCTCATTGCCAACCCTAGGCCACCTCATGTTTTAGTTTCTAAAACTGCTACAATGAAACAAAAATATGTATTTTACTTGATTCGTGATTAGATTAAAAGCCAATAAAGTTGGATAAGATTCCAAGGGTATTTCTGTAGAAACATACCGGGAGAACTTCTCGAACAACACCTATGGCAGTGTCTTCACCAGGCTTGTGCACATTGACCAAAATATCAGGCAGAGCCCAAATTCCTTCATTATCTCCACCTGTCAATGTCATATGCCCCCAAAAAACAAGAAGAAAGAAAGTTTTAACGAAGTCCATTGAATATTTTAAAGGATTACAACTTACTCTAGGCTGCATATTTAACATGAATATATCCACCATAGCCTTTTGGCAAGATTAATTGATGTGTTATTAGTCTCACTGATGCAGATCAAATGGTAAAGTCCTACCATTCACATTCACGGATTTTAATCATATTTTAGAATTTTTTTTTGTTTACGGGATTGATTGCTGTCTAACTAGTCCCATTAAAGGGTAAAGTTCTATCATTACATTCAGGGATTTAAATCTTACTTCCGAAATTTATTTTTGTTTACAGGATTGTCTGTGGGTATTTCAAGGGATACCCACAGCTGCAACAAAGTTTAAGATTCAATAAAAGTCTCATAGATCATCAACCGATCAACACAATATACTGAATTTCCTCTCTGATTTTTCTTCGACTCTAATTTTCTCTATTTTTCAAGAACTTGATCTTATTTTCCTTTTATCTTTTCTAATGAATAAACACCACCTAAACATGTAATAGTATTCATCATCTAAGTTACCTCGCCATCATAAAAAATTAAAGCAAGAGAAAAAATATAAATAATACTTCTAACATTGATGACACTTTGGTGCACATGCTACAGAAGAAGCCCTTCTCAGCTTGTTCTGAGTCTTGCGACTTTTTCTCACTTTGATTAAATTTTTAAGAAGGCAACAACTATAGAACAAGTCATCATGGAATAATAAAGACCAGTAACTAAACCCAATTCTTTAGCAACAGAAGAGTCGCGCCACTTCACAGCAAGTACGGGATTTCATCAGGTCGAGATGATAATTAGATATCATGGCCAACTAAAGACGCTAGATCCATTATCGAAAAGACAAAAAAAAGGCTTTTATGCAGAACATGCAAACATACCTACGGCAGGAGACATAATGTCTAGGCCACCACCTCCAGG
This sequence comes from Embelia ribes, assembly GCA_001753735.1. Classification (NCBI taxonomy): domain Eukaryota; kingdom Viridiplantae; phylum Streptophyta; class Magnoliopsida; order Ericales; family Primulaceae; genus Embelia; species Embelia ribes. The sequence continues at coordinate 10,752 of MKEJ01015378.1, forward strand.
TGTCATTGGTTGTCCTCCTGGAGTGCCAGGAATATACAAAGCTGAACCTGGAGTCATTGGCTGTCCACCAGGTGTAGATGGCAGGACTGGGCTTGGAGCATTTACTGCACAGAAACCACGAGAAAAGAGTTGCGCATTAGAGAAAGGCCTAAGAAATTCAAGGAATATACTATGCACAGAAACATTCTACACATAAAATACAACCACAATGAGGCACGTAAATTTCACAAGTATGAGTTGCTAAAACAAGTGTTTCCCCTATCAACAAGGAAATAAACAAATGGCAGTAATTCAGTATACGAGTTCTCTATGTATTTTTGGTTTCTGTTGCATTGATGGTATATAAAGAAATTGCTCATTCATATACCGTAAGGATGACTAGCATCTCTTGGAGTTCCAGCCTCAACATAATTGCCACTGGGGGTGTTCGCCCAACCTGAACCAGGAGTAGGCGCCTCAAATGCCCTTGGAGCAGGACTGCCTGGCTGAAAATTGTAATGCATAAACTGCATATTAATTCCACATTCCGGAAGAATTATTCTCTAAAAATGCATTGGGTGACGACGGAAGGATCATGACCTGATATTGCGGACTGGTGCCCCAAGAGGCAGGATTTGCATCTTCCCAGTTATCCCTAAAGTAGAATCATTGCCAAGGATGCATCAGAGAAAGCAATAGAAATATATAGAACACAAAAAAGAATAATAGAATATAACAGGTACAACAGCAAACCGAACCCTTAGTGGCAGGTGCAGTAATAACACACTGAAAATTCAGAAAACAAGAAAGAGTAGATATAAGGATTAAAACCAAGGATGTGCTTGTTTTATAGGAAAATAACTGTTTTCTGCGGCAGTTGTTTGCAAAATAATGATTCGAAAAGAAAAGGCAAAAATAAGAATTTTCAATACCAGTTACTTCTATTGTTAAATTATAACGCACACTGAAAGACACAAATATATGCAATTATTTAAGGTTGAAAAATTATATGGATAAGATTATGGCACACAAACATTGACGAAATACTTAAAAAGCATGCAAAATAGGAACGGTAAGGTCATGCTTAGAAGGGGAAAAAGATTGCATAAAGCTCAGCTATTCTTTTCCAAAATTATTCAAATTATTTCTTATGTTGCATTACAAGAAACAAATTTCAGGACTGGAAATTTCTGCCTACATGATTGGAAAACTTTAACCAACGTCTTCAGTTTTTCTTCAGTTTCCCTTCCAACACTCAAATAAAACTCGGTGGTTCCAAATATTCTCTGCTGAATCGAACAGAGTCTCGAGGAAATAAATTCTAATTTCCTTGTACTTGCAAGTCAAATGTATGCTAACTCAGAGTGTAAACCTCCTTCACAAGATGAAAATAATCAATAAAACTTAGCAACAGACCTTGGTGGACTCATGGGTGTGTAGGGGTTCCATGCCCTATCTCGCATGGGTGTCCTCATGCCATCATGAATGGGTGTAGCTGAGAGCAAAAGAAAAATTCAGAGAAATTTACTAGTAAGTTGCGCAGAATGGAAACCAATGTAGGATTGAAAGGTTTTAGATCAAAGACAGACCTCCAGGATCTCTCATTGGAGTCATGTAGGGATGTAACGGAGTACGCGAGGGATGCATAGGGGTCTCACTACCAGCACCATATCGAGACACATCACTGCTGAGAAAAAAACAGTTACAAGGTGCATATCTAAATTGCTTAAATCAAAGTCAAGCAAGCTTAAGTTACCGATGTGGAGTAGCAACAACCACGTTATCAGAAATATGATTTCGGTCAACTGCACAAAAAGAAGGGTTATGCACTGAGGAAAACTAAGTGAGGTATAGACCGAAAAAGTCCGACAACTCAACCCTGACACTCCATAAAGAGTTATTATACGTATAATATTTAGCAAATTTTAGAACTTGCCTGTTACCACTTTCATTTGAGATTCCAACTCAACCCTGACAGTAGAACCTTTAACATCTACAACACGTCCACGATATCCTTTGAATGGACCTTGACGAACTTTTACAGTAGTACCAACTAAGGAATCATGTCCTCCTCGGCCCCCTCTGTTATGCCTGCCTCCATCTGCATTACACAAACAGGCATGCTAAAGTATTGGTCCTCTCTTCCATACGTTAATAAAAGAAAAAGTAGCAAAATGAAGTGCAATTCTTGAAATAAAAAGAAATTAATTTTGTCGACATACAGTTCACTGGGGGACCTCCAGGCAATCTCCCAGGAGATTGGAGACCACGGGGTGGAGTTTTAAGATGAGCAAATCTTGTAGCCAGATAGCCACTCTATAAGGAGTATAAAATAGAAGGTTTAGTTACAAATAGAACAGAAGAGTTACATAGTTGAATTCGAAAACCTGAATCCACACAGATCATGTTTATGTACATAAACAAAGACGTACATTTCTATCACCATTTGCTCGTGATCCGCCAACTAGAATACAAGACTGTGATTTAACACAGATGAATCCAGCGTGCTCAAGATGATGTCGATCATATATGAATAATATTCCTCGATATATATGCTCAACAGGACCCTGTTTTCCCTGAATATGATAGAAAACATCAAGACGTATGACCTCAGAAATTTTCAGATAAGATTATCACAATCAAGTTAGAAGCATCTCACTTTACATGGACCTTCAAGTATCTTCACAACGTCTTTCACTGACACAGTGTTCTTTGACCGATCTTGGGCAGAGTTCCTTCTGTCAAGTTTGCATTTGATCTCTCTCAATCTCACAAGTGCAACTTCTGGTCTTTCAGGGATTCCTTTCAGAACCTGCCAACCCATAGCCCAAAGTTAACAAGAACCTGAACGAAACCTTCACTGAAAACAAAAATAAAACTCCACTACTTGGACAAAAGAAATTCATCACCTGAAAACCCTCAGTTTCAACGCGTATGATAACCCCGAAGGTCTTGTTACTGCACACAACAATCAAATGTAAGCTATCATCTTGATGGGAAAGAACAAGAGATGAAGGGGAAAAGGAGCTTACTCCAACATCACAAGATCATGAAGCTCATAATCCCCAATTTTTGTAACGCCTGTCGTTACCTCGGAGCTTTCTACAACGTTATCAGCAAAAACACGTAACTGTAGCAAGGAAAAAAAAACATTGTTGTAACTTAAAAATATTAAAATCATAATATGTAACACAGATAAGATCCATGCATAGCAGCTTACATGCTCCTTCGTAGTATCAGATAGTATAATGACAACATGCTCCTCAATCTTAATAACCATGCCAGTAGCACCGGCTGATGCCCCAGAGACAACCTTTACATGGTTCCCGGGCTCGAAGTACTTACAAAGTTCTTTCTCATTCACAGCTAGAGTTTTCTGCCAAAATAACAATCATAAATATGGCATCAAGTGGGTCAAAAGGATACCCATGATTTTCATGAAAAACAAGAATCTGCAATTACATAAAAGTGAAAAAAAAATTCATTGATGTCTTACAGGCAGGCCTCCCGCATTAGGTCTGATATGGACATTTCCCTCCTCTACTTTCTCCACCCACCCTTTCAAATTCTTAAGGTCACCTTTGACAATAATGACTTGGTCACCCTTCATAAAGTGGCCTTTCTTTCTGTTCGCAAACAAGGTAGACAGACCAGCAAAATCTCCATCTCCGTTCTCACTCGGTGTTCTAAATTTTTCTAACTCATCAAAAGTTGGTTGTATGTTCAGAGTGCTTATAGATTTCATGGATACAGTTTTATATAAAAACCCATCCTTAAACATCATTCCATTGATGTTCTCAAAGTAGTCACCGCTCATTGGGTCTCGTCTTCTCTCCACGCGTAAATTCATATCCCTAAAGATGGACCACAAAACAATGCAATAGATAACATAGCATATAAAAGACCAGATCTGATTCGCAATTAAAGATAGTAGGTAGGAAACAGTTTACCTAGCTTCTTCAACATTCATGAAACGTTGGGGAGGGACAAATGCCTTCTTTTTTGGAACTTCCCTGCCTTCCTGATACAGCATAAATCCAGTAAGAATGGAGTCATATGCTAAAACACTAATTAATTGCATACCATTTAAAATCATAGGGATTACGAAAACTATTCCTCAATCAATTAAACCTTCAAACTCAAAGAAGAAAAATGACAACTAGGCTTTGACATGATAAAAATAAATTTATTGGTTACAATATGTTTCACTGTCTCATATTATGATAAAATTTCCACCTCATCGGTAATTAAACTTTTATGTGAACAGTAGAAAGCAAGTCATAAATACATACTTACCAGCTTATTTGCAAGGACCTGTAAGTCAATACGTGGAATTAATTTCACTGTAACTCTCTGTCGCACATTATCCACGTCGATAACCTAAAAAAGATGAATGTCAAAATATTAGACAAGAAAAAAGGGGTAAAGGAAAATATTTGAAGAGCCCCACAATAATAGGCCAGAAAGAGACAAAAAAAACCTATATGCACATTTGCGAATGTGGAGGGCAGTGGACAGGAAGGAAAGAGCAAGAGATATAAAAAACATCTACCTTAGCTAGGTCCCCTTTATAAGTTCCAATCTTCATTCGGACCCAAGAATCCCTCGACAGATCCATGGACTTGCTTTCAACTGAAAGCACATCTGTCATTTCTTTAATAGGTACGAGCGTAATACTAGTATTTGTATATATCACACGCAGGCCCTTGCAAGCCTGAAAATAGATATACCAAAACCATCAATTCACCACAATGGCACAACAATATTTACATAACAAACATCACATTTTCGTACCTCCCTCACATGGGCTTCTTTGTCGGCCTCAACATAGATATAATTTTTTAGATGATCAAGAGCTATAACCGACCTGATCTGCAACTCAGGACCCTTGTCAAGTGCCTTCTGCATTAGGCAAATAGCCGCCTCCCGCTCACGGCCGATCTGCAACAAAAGGAAATAAATGATGTCAGCCTAGCCAAGTTAGACTGATACTCATGAATATGTAAACAAAGAGATTACAAACATACCGCACATTTAACCATCCAGAGCTTAGGATCCCGGACAGAGGGTAAAAGAGCTTGTTGATCAACATCAGTGGTTTCCTCCTCGTCATACTCCGGGTTGAATTTAGTGGAATACCGGGCCTGAATTCGTCTCTCAAGTGCATCAACATCTTCTTGATCATCCTCCCTTGGCAGCAAATGACGATGGCGCATTCCTCTACCGTGATCTTCACCAGGTAGCTCATCTCCTTCTTTCACTATAAAATCTGAATATAAGATCACCCAATTGATTAGGAGAAATGAGGCAAGGCCAGGAATATAGCCAAATGGAAGGAAGCCAATGAACTGCTTATAGAAACACAAATCCGGGGAGGCAATGAAGAATAACATACTCCTATCATGTCATTGTGCAAACAAACTGATAGAGATGTTCCACATGACCTTGTCTCGGAAAAGTGAAATGGAACATTCAAAAAGAAAATTCAACAGTTTGGATGTCTTTGCAGGGTGACAATTGTATTACTCTGATGGGACAAATTCCCAAATTCAAGCTACCAAGCGTCTATGAAAGACAAAAACTTAAACCATCATACAGCTACGCACGTATATGAGCCATCAGTATTCAACACATAGGATGTTATGATATTACATCAAGGGCCACTGATTCACAAAAACCTATCCATATGTTGCATCACCTTGTATCATTTACAGTCACATTAGAATGTGTTCTGATTATTTAATGATCAACCAACAAGCATGTGAATTAGGTATCTATAACATGACTAGAAGACTCACATAACCCGGTGAATAAGCACCACCAAAATGTTTACAAAAGACAAAGGTGATGAGTCATATTCCAGATTTCTCAAGTTTTCTCCCAGAACAATTAAAAATAATTAAGTAGTATAATAATATCAAATTTTCGGGACTACAGTTGGTCATGTATTGAAAATTGAACATTTGAGACATCATCATCGCAAGAGTATTTTTCCAATGTGCTGACAACTTTCATAAGTGAAATTTGAAATGAGTTGAAATATGATATGACACTATAAAACACAAGCGAGATTTGATGCATAGTGAAACTAATTATTGTAGCTGAACTATAGGTGTGTTTATCAAAAAAAAAAACGAAGAAGAAGAAGAAGAAGAAGAAGAAGAAATAATGTATAATCTACTATCAATATCTCCAAAGTAAATGAATGTTACAAAAATGTTTTTGCAGGTTGTAATGCCAGCATCTGCATAGTAAATGAAACTTTCCCAAAATTCACATAATTCTCATATCGTGACATGGAATTGCTGGAACTATAAGAATATAAACCACAACGGAGGTTCTGGCTCCAATAATCACCAACCTTTTCCAGCAATCCTTACAAGTAGGCAGGTGAGTTCACCCCTTTCCCATGACCAGAGTGGGGTATGCTAATACTGTTCTTTACAGATCTAGCGTAACCATCAACTCAATTCACTTTTATTCACCGATACCCAACTAAGTTACCAACTTCTACTAGTTCAAATCCAAGGGATCAAAACTCATTACACTTCCTTCCTAACTGCATAAACTATAAGAGAGCACGAATCTGAACGGAGGTGCGAGATATCGCTATCCCTCCTCCCAGTTTTAGAACTGACATAAGGAATACAAATTTGAGGACAATCTTTCCCACTGTGCCCCTCTCAATTGCAATTCTGATTCAACTAAAGGTCACCTATCCCGGTAATTCTTAGGTAGACTCGTCCACACGATTTATGGCAACTAATGATTTGTGATTTGTCCATTGTATTCATTAAGATACTAACAGAACTCTCACTGGTTTGCATTACAAAACCCTACTTATAAAAGTGGTTATGCCCTATCTGGGATTAGGGATAGAACGGATGGACTATCTAGCCCAGGGCTGTCAGTCCTGAATTAAAGTTTGAAATTATAACAATGCATATGAGGATATACTTACCAAAGAGCGGAAAATGAGCTATGTACTAATTAGTTTCATCCCCAAGCTCAGTACAGTTGCTCCTATAGTAGAGGCTGAAAATAGTTCAGAAGAAATATTCCTACTAAACAGAGTCCAACGCATAAAAACAAAACAAATATGGCAAAGTGACCTTTACGTACCACCAAAATTAGACGTGATTGGTCAAAGCCTAAAACCCCCCGCCAAAATCTCCACTGACCTCCCACTCTTTTCACGATATAGAAAGACGTGTTAGAAAATAGATGAGTTAGAAAATAGATGAACAGAGTTGTCCTAGGATTTGTTTGGTTGCAGCTTTTTTTAAGCAAAAAAGCTAACTTTTCTTGTTCAAAAAATCTAGATGCATCCAGCATAGAACCCTCAACTTTTTAAGGCAAAAATAGCAAAAAAGCCCACCTTAAAAACCGAATAGCCAAATGCAGTACAACTTTTGAGCAAAAAAGCAAAAAAAAACCTAAGCTTAAAGACTGCAACCAAACAAAGCCTTAGATTGGAACGAGTGTAGGAAAATCACATTAATAACCTAATTTTATATATTATTTTGGTTCAATTTAGCTGATCCACACGATTAAGGTTTGGTTTGTTCACGTTGTCTACCCCTACTCTCATCCTCAATCTGAAACCCAAAAAAGTGCATCAGCAGCAGCATGGATTCTATTATAAATCAATGTTCCTTAAATTCATTATTATGGGTCAAAATCCAGTAATTGTGTTTGTTCTTGCAACTTTTTTGCTAAAAAGCAAGCTTTTTTTTTACTTAAAAAAATTACTTTTTTCAGACTAGGAAAAAAATTGAACTGATCACACTCAAATCTTCCAATTTGTTATGCCAAAAGAAAAAAAAAAGGGAAAAACTTGAGCTGTAATCAAACAAATTCAAAGAAGATATAAAAAAAAATATTAACAGGCAATCTGAAATATATTAAAACAATCATAATTTAGGGAGGAAAACAAAACCCTAACCATCTTCCCCGTCTTCTTCTTCCTCCTCCTCGTCACTGTCCACCTGCGCCTCGAGCTCGAAGAAGTTCGCCGCCCTCTGCTGCTTCGGCCGCCGCCTCGCCCGTCCTCCGCCACCGCCTCCATCGAAATCCTCGTCGTCATCGTCCTCTTCCTCCTCCTCCTCATCTTCATCCTCCTCCGCCACGTCATCTATAAACTCCGATCTCCGACGCTTCCGACCGCCTCGGCCGCCGTCGTCTCCCTCCTCCTCGTCTTCGTCCTCGTACTGAGGTTCCTCTTCTTCGTCCTCGTCCGGCTCGAGGTCGTCGTCGTCGTCATCTCTCCGCCGGTGAGCCATGATTGCTCAATGGAATGTGTAATAATGTGTGTATAAGTTTATATATGTATGTATATATATGTATCGATTCTTAGCTATGTCTGGAAGATTGAATCTCTATCCATAGAACTGAACCCCATTATTGATCCAGTGATACGGGATGAATAATATACTTCCTATTTGTGTTTAACCGTGAATTTTATTGCAGTATTTCCTAATTTATGGTATTTTTTCAAACCCATTTTTTATGCAGACATTTTATTTGGGATATTTATTTCCTAATAATTTGTTATTGTAGGAAGACATTTTTTTTTCCTTTTATTTCAGTTAGTATTTTTTTATTTGCAGTTTATAACTTTGAATTTTTAAATTTTTTGCTGAAAAATTAAATGGTGTTTAGTTGTTTATATTTTAAATTGAGTTTATTTGATATTTTAACCTAAATAAATTCAAAATTTTAAAACGAATGCATGTAGTTTTTTTGTTTAAAAAGATTAAACTTTATTTATCTCCCCTAATAAATATATGGACGGAGTTTGCCTCTCCACATATTCAATTTACACATATACATTTATTTTTTATTAAATTACAAATTTGTCATGTTTTTTTATTCGTACCATCTAACTAAATGTATGCTCTCTGCCATTAAGAAATCAATTAGCGATTTAACGACCACCTCCTACCACTGTCACACCAATCGGATCACTAAATGTGAAATTTGTATTATCTCGATTTTGAAAAGAAGAATAAAAAGGGTAAATGCACATTTGATATATTGGCTCCTTGTAAAATGTGTAAAAGTTTTTTTTTAAATACTTTAAATTATACAATATTAATTACTACAAATTAAACATGGGAATTTCTTGTTCTACGGTACTAAAGAAAGTTGAGATTTTGTTGTTTGTGATTTTCATAGCTAATATTGCAGTGATTTTCAACAGTGGAGGAAGCATTGGCATATAGAATCCACCCTCAAGTGTTGTACTTGAAGCTACGTTCTCAAATATTTCATTTATAGTACTCTCTTCCTTCGGTAAAAATCGGATAATAGAGCTTTTAAAACTTTGTTTCACGAAATTTGTATGATTTTCAAGATAATTGCTTTCTGAATTTCGTCACGAACAACATACAACTATTTATACATTTCTTATAAAACATGAAATATTAACAAAGAAGTGGGTTTTGTATCATCACATGCAACTTCCAAATATAAATCATAAATTTTAAAATTATGCATTCATGAAAAACATACAACTATATTGATAAGCTCATGCCTATGATGATGTTGTTGGGTACTACTTTTTTCTATACTTTTACCATGTATCATTGTCTTAACAAGAGATATATATTTTGTAATCAATTTGTATGTGGACCCTTATCATTTGCAAGAGAATATGATAAAAGTATTAAAGAAACTATTGGAATGGTGAATATGTGATCTTGACATGAGGGATTTTCGGAATTGATTGTTAATCGAATGGTTTTGAAAAGAGCATTTGTCTAAATTGTGTATTTAAAACCCAACTATTTAACAACTCATTTTTTTCACAAAATTTAAGATATTTCAACGGTGACACTAATTTTGACATTTTTGTTGCAAAATATTTATCGTAAACAAATATGAATTTTGATAAATGCATTTTTTTCAATTGCTGGGAAATAGCATTAAAAAGACCAGTTTAGATTGTTTCTTTATTGTATAATTTCTAATGAATAATTCTTATTGCAATTAATAATGTTGATCACGAAAGAAGCATTGTGCATTGCATCTATTCATTTCATAATTTGCATCATATGTTCTTCGCCTACTGATGCGAGAGTTTTTAACTTTTTTCTTCTTAGAATTTTTTATCAACTAGCTGAGTTGTTGAACATGATCATTTATATATGCCACTAAATTAAACCCAATAGAAATAGTCCAGTGGACTAGAAATTCAACCTCGCAATTTGGAAGTTGTATATTTGATATCTACTTTCATGCATGTGGGCTCCAATGTGTGTGTATATATATATATATATATATATGGAGCAGATCAGGGGTAAAGGATTTTACAAAAAATCCTACAAACTTTTTAGGCTGTTGGATCTGCAGCGATCAACGGCTTGGATATATGAGAGAGAAAGTGGAGAGAGATGATACATCCTAACCGTTGATCGCTGCAGATCTAACGGCTTAAAAAATTTATAGGATTTTTTGTAAAATCCTTTATCCCTTTATCCGTTCATATATCTTTATATCTATATATATATATATATATATATAACATATAGAAGATAAAGTGTGTATACATGAAATTCTTCCCACTTAATCCTTCTATGATAAGTTGCTAATGCAACACTATGTCTAATCACATGAATTCATTATTATGAAAGTTTTTATTTTTGTATATATGTGGTTTTAATCCAACACCAGCTTTCTAAAATATTGCAAGCAAACAAATCACGGGTCAATACCATGCTGGGCGATAGTTGAATTGACGATCAATGACCCAATTACTTTTTAAGGTTTTAAAATATTGCCAGTGCACATATACCTGCAAAAACATAGGCTAATATAAAATTATCGTTGCTTGACCTATAAAACAAAAAGATTTTTTTAGCCGCCAATAATTTTGATGGAAAAACTATTAGGCAGTGGATTATGGGCCAACAAAAAGCGCACACGATATCCAGGCATCAATTTGAAGTTGGATTTTTAGTACAATTAATGCCAAACAATTCTCATCCAAAGGTGATACTCGAGTTTATACCAAATTTAGTTTTTGGCCATGCATTGGATTTATATTTAAAATTTTTGAAATTCAAATCAAACTTGGCATTTATAGCCATAATTTGGATTCACGTTTTGAAAGTTCAAGATTCACACCAAATTTGATTTTTAGGCTCCGTTTGCTGCAAATATTTTTGATGAGAAAAGGTAATGAAAAAAAAAAATTCTTCACAAAAATTTATAAATTTAAATACAATATTTTCTTTTCCATTATATATTCCTTCAAAAAATCTTTACACCAAACATACCGTTAATAATGCGAAAGATTCCGATTTTAAGGTGTTTAAAAATAATTATTGTGTTGAAAATATGACTGCTACATTTGATAGTAACGACTCACCAAAAGAGAGTTTAAATGATGATATGGTTGCAAAATTCTTAATCGAATGGAGAAACTTTACAACACCTAAAGTAAAAAGTGGTTTGTTTGAATTGTCAAGGCAAAGACTAAAGCCATGTGAAAACATTCTTGCGGGAGAGTATTTCAGAAAGCTGGTTGACCCCTTTGTAATTATCCCATAATCGTTAGCAAAAATATCCATGAATATCGCGAAAAATGATCCACAATAGTCAATATATACCGAAATCCGTTTATCCATAGTATTGGTGATGGTCCCGGAACATCTAAAAATAACAATAGTAGAGAACTGCGAGAAACAGACTCTGAAAGCGGAAAAGAAAGTTGATGACTCTTGGCTAATTGACACAGATTACACACTGCATAACTATTTTTATTAGAACTAGGTAAATTAAAATACGATAAAATAGAATCAACAATACGAGAAGAGGTGTGACCCAAGCCGGCATGCGAAACATCAAATGAGGTTCGATTACAACCACGTGCTGAAATTTGATAACGGGCTTTGGTAGGGTGGAATGATTTTTCCAGAAAAAAGATTTTCAAGAAAAAAATTTATTTTGTTTGGTAATTTAAATTCAAGAAAAAATAATCCGATCGAAATTAAATTCTTACAAATGGACGGCAGATGGAGAACATCAGATAATTCAAAAGCTTCAGATGGCGTATGGAAAGAAGAAGACCCAGTGTGAGTAATTTCCAAACCTGACCCATCACCAATTTGGAGACGGTCGCTATCGTTGTAAGGCTCAGAGTGTTAATCTAGGTTGTGGAGAAGCAATATGAGATGATATCCACCGGCTGTGGAGCTACTGTAGAAGTAAGGTTCCATTTGGTAAAATAATTACCTTCTGGAAAATGTAATAGAATGAAAAAAAATTTCGCAAAAAAATCATGATTTCAAGTATAATATTTTATTTTCCATTATATTTTCCTTTAAAAAATATTTGCATCGAACGCACTATAAAAGCAATCACGGACAGAAATTGTCAGTGATATACTGATATGCGTGATTAAACCGGTGAGGACACACTAAGTCAGTGTGCTCTATCTCATGACAGAAGGGTGGTCAAGAAGGCTGGCCTTGGTAGCCTCGGGTGCGGATAGAACGCCCCCAAACAGCGGAGTTTCTGGAAGGTACCTGTGCTGCTAGGATGGCTGCTTGCTTCTCAAGCCGACTCTCTGTAGCTGTCAAATGATGACAGACCTGATTAAGGGTCAGTCAATGGCACAATGGATATGTGAATAGATGTGATGATAGACTTATAAGTGGAATCTAGGCGTGCAAGTAAGTAAGTAATATGATCCGACTCACGAATTTCGTTGGCCTATGGCTCCAAGAGTATCTGCCAAGGTCTTTACCCTTTTGTTATATAACTATCCATCGAGAGACTACCTTTGCGGATGGAAGATAGCTGGTACTTGATCTATGATTCACAAGCCCACGAACGCCCACGAACACGAGGCAAAACAACTCTCCAACAAGTCCCAAATTTCACGAGACATATGAGTGCGCATGATATGTGGTAGAACATCCTCACTCAAAGTGGAGATAAGAGCACTTATGATCAACTTATCTTGTTGATCCCAGAGGAAAAATTATGGATTCTCTACCCCAGTGGCAATATCCGAAGCAGACATAATCTTTGCCATAGGACAAGGTATCGTGCCATTAATAAAGCCAAACAAATTTTGTTCCTTAAGATGAGGAACCATATGATTTTGCCAGAGAAGATGATTCTCTAATTAGTTAAGTTTGAGGGTAAGTAGGTGTTTCATCTTGAGAATAGATGTTGGGGCATAAGAGAGAGTATGAAAAGCAGTGCGATATGCTTTGTATTTGTTAAATTTATAATTGTAATGATCGCATAGGTAGAACTCATCCTTAAAATTAGCCTGGAAGGAAGCATGTGCAAATTGGAGTCAATCAAAATCCAATCTATCTTCGATAGGTTTTACACCTGTAATTTCGTAATTAATTAATTCCAATTGTCAAGTCCAAAGAATGGATAATTTTGATGACATGACAAATTTATAATCGCAAGGAACACAAGTAGATTTAAGTTTATTTTTAATCAATATTGGATGTACCAGTATTTATATACACCAAGTGATATGCATAATACATTAACATGGAGATTGAAAGTATAAACCAAAAACCAACCCTATCAGTAACAATATTTAAAACTCAAAATACATATTCTTGGATAAGGTAGTAGGATCTGGTGGTTCGGTTGTATCACAAGAACCCTTGGACACGTCATCACTTGGTGCATCAACAAATGGGAAATATCTCCGGCATCAATAATTTCTACGATGGATTCCCAATAATAAAACTTTTATCTCCCAAAACACTTCCTCCCAAATTTCCAAAATATTTTACTTTATTATTGTTAGTAATTAATAACTTCTAATAATATGGAAAAATCCACAAATAATCAATACTGAAATTCTCCCTCCATTTCTATGGGAGAAGCAAAACCCATCTTTCCGTAAGCTAGAGGATTTTCCCCAAAAATATAAGTCCTAAATATGGTGAATTAATCACCTATTTTTTATTTTTGGCCGCAGTAAACAAAACCAGGGAACAAGAGTTTTATTAAAACATTTTTGTATAAATTACCCTCATGGTCCCTAATTTCTCTTAATCATCAAATACGGACAAAATTTATTTAACTTTGGAGACAAGACCCTCTACTAACTTGGAGGTCCCCCCAACAATATTCTCATAGTAGCTCTTTTTTTTTTTTTAAAAGCAATGGGTTACGTTCCAAACTTTTTATCACAAGGGTTATTTTTAAACCAAATTATATTTTATAGGTGGATGTAATGACTTAAATTGATAAAATGAATCCTTATCTTTAATTTTAATTATTTACTTACTTTTCATACATCACTTATAGGTAATAAAGGGTCGATGAATTTCTTTTAATCACCCCTAATTATATTCCATTTAGTTTCTTCCGGAAAATTATTTAATTTTTTTTTTTTTTTTGCACATAATGCTTATAAAGACATGTTCTTATCTATAAATTAGTACAAAAAAGCTAGTAAATAATTAAAACATAAAAAGGGTTATTTTGTCAATTTAAAATTTCTTATATATATATATTTATATTTATCCATAAATTGCCTATATAAATGGTAAATAAATAATTAAAATAAAAGATAAAATGTTATTTTGTTAATTTAAAATATTCACCATATCATGATGATGATGATGATGATGATGATGAATTCACCCATCCATTATAAATCTTTATTAAAAGTGAGTCATTTTTATAAATTGTTTGAGAAGGTGAGCTATTTTGGTAGACAGTTTAATAATGTTCCCATTTTGGTAAAATAATATATTCTCTATGCAATAGGAGAATTTTCATTTTGTCTTTGAGCTAAATATTAGTTTTGCTTGTTCATAAATTTTCAGGCCTTGAATGTGTAATTTTTCCTTGAAGATAAAAGGTACCAAAAGTAGGCCATTCATCAAAGCAGAGAGAACTATCATTTTAGATATTATTATTATTATACGCATCGATCTTCCCATACAGTTTTTTAAAAATAATTTGAATAGTAATAAAAATGCAAAAATATATTTTCCTCAAATCTTAATTGATTTTTTTCTAATTTAGATGGCATAATGTGTTTCTAGAACCCCAAAAATTGGGAATAGTAGATAATCTCACTCAGAAATTTATTATAACAATTTTCTTTACATTTCTAAAAACAGAAATATTGAAAAAAATCAATTGCAGGTGTTTATACCACTTATTTTCAGGATATCAATTAATTGAGTGCTCCTATATAAAGGAATAATTAATTAATTAATTTATGATAAATAATCAGTAAAAAGTAAAATTAATCATGAATACTATGTTTAAAACTCGTAAAGGTATTAAACAAAATGGACCTACAAATAAAATGGTTACATCGATGAAGTCAAAAGATTTGTCATTAAGGATAATGTAAATGTATTGCTTGAAGTCAGAACTGATTGATAGGGAATGAAAAGGACTCAAACATGAAGGGGATACAATCTAGAGTCAATAAACATGACTAGATCAATCGGATTAATTGTATCAATGCATTAATCCCAAACAGAAACTTGATAAAGGAAATGACAACGGATTACTAGTACAACCAGATCAAATCTGTTATCACGTGTAACTAGCCATTCCAATAATAAAGTAACCAATGTGACAATAATTAGTGAGACACGTGTCAAATTAATGAAAAAAAGGTAGCTTAACGGTTGCACAATAAGACTTAAATATCTACTATTGGATCAAGATTATACGACCAACAAATTAACAAGAGCAATTAAGGCAGTTACATGCATATTCTTATAAATAAATAACATAGATCATGGAGAAGTACACGATCAACCACACTCAAACTTGGGTTTTATCTACTAGCAGGGCTTAACATAGCTTTTTATGAGTAGTTTATAACTTAGCATTTTCAACAATTATTCCACTGTACTCGTAATTAAAGCCTTTAAGGTTGAATAGTAAAATTTGTTTTGTTATTCAATTCCACCGCCATTTTTGCATCGATCCAGCCATGCACTTTTAAGGAGCGCCTGAAACTAAGGCAATAGAACTACATCCACCTTTGGTAAACAGCGATGAGAGGGGATCCCCATGCCGAATACCTCGCCTTGGTCGAAAAGATTCTGAGTGTTCTCCATTTCACTATAGCGTCAATTCGGTAGAGGTTGTATAGGAATAGCGAAATCCACTTATTAGGGAAGCCCATGCGAAAAAGAACTGCTTGCAAAAAGTGCCAATCAATACGATTTAAGCTTTCGCGAGGTCAATTTTAACAACCATTCTTCCATTTTTTCCTTTCATGCATTCGAGGGTATGGATTATTTCCTGCAACACAAGTACATTATCAGGCGTCTGCCTATCCTGAATAAAGCTCTCCTGATTAGGACTGACCAAATTTCCGAGATGACGTCGTAGTCTCTGTACAAGAACCTTCGAGATAATTCGATTCATAACATTGTATATGCTTATATGCCGAAATTGGTCTATGCTAATTGGATTGTCCATTTGATATCAAAGTGATTAACGTCTGATTAAGATTTATCTGCATTTTCCCCTCCTCGAACGCCTCACGCACTGTTCTAGTCACAACATCGCCCACAATATTCCAATATTTTTGGGAAAAAAATTGGTTGAATATCGTCCAGGACTGGCGCCTTAAATGTACGAACCAACACGTTTCAGGTGACTTCCGACAAAACAGTTGTGAAGTCTCCACCAACTTGAGAAATATCAATTTCTTTCTCCTACAAATTCAAACCATAGCCATTCAAATTATTGTAAAAATCAATTGCTAGCTTTTGGAGCTTTCTATCATCTGTGACCCAACAACCATTAGTATCATTCAATGTTGATATTTTATTGTGCTGTTGGCGAACTAAGGTAGATAGAAGTGTGAAAGAAGCAAGTATTCCGATCTCCAAGCGCAATATGTCGAGTTCTTGCCTTCTGAAACCAAAACAACTCTTCCTGGTTTAAGATTCTATTATATTCTTCCTGTAATTTTTGTTCAAGGTGTGTCAAAAATACCGAGTCTGACTCCTCCGCTGCTCGTTGTATGCCTCCAAGGCATGCTAGCACCCGATGCTTGCGTCTAAAAATGTTGCCAAATACCTTTCTATTCCAAAATTTGGCTTGCTCAGTAAAATGAACAATCGTATCACAAACTGACGACGATGAATTCTCCCGGTAAATGTTAAATTGGGGTTGAGATCCCCTCCGTGATAGCATTCTCCATAACCCTCCATAATAAATCTCAACCCTCTATATGCATTAAAATTAAACAAAACCAATGGTTTAATTTCTCTCTTCCCCTTCTTTTCGTATCAAATATTCTTTCCTAATAGCTTGTCACCTTCGTCAAATGAATTTGTAGAAAACTAGGAATTCATAAAATTTTGTAAATATAAAAGTCAGAATTTCAATTAAGTCCATGTTTAGCTATTTATTTCCAATTAAATATTATGGTTCAAACTAATTTAACTAAATAATATATTAAGCACATTGTAATCCAATTAATTAAGTTTTCAATAAGTAGCAACTAACGGGTGAAGATCGCAAGAGATACAAAGTGTTTTAGCTTAATTGGAAAAAAATGGGATGAAAAATGAATTTTATAGGAAAAGAGGAGCCAAAGAAAAGACACAGAAAAGTTAAAATGTTTAGTCAAATTGATAATTTCATTTTTAAGTATTAATAACTAAGGACCATTGGATCAACCATGAAATAATGGCAGAAAAATTAGATAGGATATGAAAGATTATTTATTGTCAAAAGAAAACAAAGTTATCTATTCACATGACATACTTTCATCATTTGTAAATACGGGAAAATGAAAAGGAGAGGAAATGGTTTAAGTCAAGAAGAGAACAGATAAAAAAAAAAAAAAAAAAAAGGGCCCTACCGGGTTCGAACCGGTGACCTCTCGATCTGCAGTCGAATGCTCTACCACTGAGCTAAGGACCCCTGTTGAAGCAAATCTTTGTTATTTTTGAAAATATACGTATATAGATAATAATGATTGGTTGTCAATAATTAAAGATAAGGCCCCTTTGTTTGATTTTTATCATCGTTATTATTAGCTTTGAAGTGTGGGTGAATGACCACAAATGGCTTTTAACATGAGTAATGTGTACAAGTTAAAAAGCTTGAATAAAGCACCAAAGAGCTTATTTGATTGGAACTTTGGCAAGGGAAAAGTAGGTGAAAGGCCACAGCCAAAGTACCATCCTGTTGATCTCCCCTTTCCCACTTCTCTTGTTTCCAAAACATTCCTCGAAGGTATGCTTACCCCTCTCAATTCGAGCTATAATGTAAAAATTACAGTTATAAATTTCACTTTATTGTTCAATTAATCATCCCTCGATAGGTATCATGTCTATAATGATTGCCGCCCGTTGACTTGGCATACTTGATATAAGATAATGACTAATATTTGAAAGATTAATGATACACATACAAAGCACAACACCTTACCACGGAGTATTTATGCCGCTTCTATATATAATTGTACCATTTGGCAATGCAACACATTTACAAGTTTCAATTATTTAATTGATCAACTGAAATTTCAGAATAGAAAATACCATATTTACTCCTAAAATTTATTGAAATTTGTGCAATGCCGAATTATTTTCCTGAGTCATTACAGATTTGAAATCACAAAACTGCCATTTGTAAGCTTGAATTGTTAACTCTGGTACTCCGTCCTATATAGGAGCTATTACTTTTATCTTTCATCAGGTTGGGAGAAAAAGTATAAGGGGATTATTTAAAAACTCTCTAAATTTGCATATAAATTCTATAGAAATTTTGAACGTACGGAGTATTGTCTCCCCGTCATACTCTGCCTCCTTCAATAATTAGTTATAAATGAAGAAAGATGAAATAATAATGACATGTAAATGAGATGTTTAGCGCTTCTTTTGTAATATTTAGTTTCTTTAGTTAGTTTTACAATTTTTCCC
>MKEJ01015385.1:0-11345 GCA_001753735.1 Embelia ribes
AAGAAGAGAAAAGAAAGAATTCTTTATTGATGTTATATTGCAGAATTACAATAGGCTCATTATATAGATAACCTAAACACATAAAAATGGAAATATAATCAAATCAAATCATAATCTAAATTAATTACAACCTTTCTCTTTTCTTATTCTCAAATCTAATAATAATTAGGAAACTAAATCATATATAGTATATATTATCTTCAATACATTACGAGGAAAAAGTTTCCATAATTTTTAAAAAGAATAATTTTAATATAACTAGGCTAAAACATCTCAGTTTTGGAAACCTTTTCCCTAAAAGCAAACATAAAATAAGAACCATAGGCCTTTCATGCATTTACTTTATAAAAATGATAATATATTTATCTGCTTGAAATCTTGAAACTAAGGAAAAAGATGACAAAAAATTGAAAATGCTGAATATAAAACCAGACTAACATTACACTATCCAAAGAGTTCAGAACATAGCTTTATAGTATTGTGGTCGCATTTGAGTTGCGAAAATGGTTGCACTGTAAGAAACGCTGGTCGTGAATTCTCCTTAATAGGACATAAATGAAGTAAGAGCCAGCTATATTTGATTCCAAATATTTCTTTATTCTTTCTAAAGTTGTTTCCAGTTTGTATAATAATGTATGATAGTGTGTAATTTATGACATGAATTTTGTTTAATATGTTTGTTGTCCATAGAAACTGTTGATAGATAACAATGTAAACTTGAATTCAAGCAAAATAAAACTTGAAATATAACACATGATGGTACAACATAGAGATGTACCATTAATTTTAGAAAACCGTTTCTCCTGCTTTAAAGTGTGACGTAATTGAATTATAATGTCGTAGTAGACTGTTACATGTGTTATAGAACCGTAACCAACATCACGACTATGCATTCCTTTCCACCCAGAGACGAACCTAGTAGTTTGTTAAAGGGGGCTACAGTCACCTCCATAATTTTTTTAGGCGAAAATTTTTAGTGTAAAATTTTTTATTTGTAATTTTAGTATCAAATTTATAGTTTAATTTTTTTATATGTAGATTTAGTCACTCCTATAAATTTTATACTTATACGTTCTGGAATAATACATGTTTCGTAATGGTGCCTGCCGACATACTTTTTTCAAACTGTAACAGTTGTTCTTAGTTCTATGGTTTAGAGTATGAAAAATATACTTCTT
This sequence comes from Embelia ribes, assembly GCA_001753735.1. Lineage (NCBI taxonomy): Eukaryota > Viridiplantae > Streptophyta > Magnoliopsida > Ericales > Primulaceae > Embelia > Embelia ribes. Next base: position 1,179 of record MKEJ01015385.1, read on the forward strand.
AGGTATAATAATATGGCATGTGCGAGGGTAGACATAGGTCATGCCACGATAGTTGTGAGCAAGTACTGTTAGAAAAATGTATGGTTTTCCATATAATTTTTTATAAGATTGGAGCTCATGAAAATTGCCAATTTTGAACCATTTTTATGTGGAGTACGCATAATTTTTTTTACCCATTCTTGGATGAGTTTTAAAGATCGTAATCCGATTTTCGAAACGGTATATGTCATCTTCAAAATCATAAAATGGTGTAAATGAAGATTGACTTCAAAATTAGGTGTTTAAAAGGTGATTAAGGTGGGATGTCTAAATCTTGTGGGAACATCGACTAGATAAAAGCTTCTTATATTATATATATACAATAACTGTGCTACTAGAGGTGTAATTTAGTATGACACATACACATGTAGGTAGTAGCACCACACGTGCGCCGTCAGTCCGTCTGGCCCGGGGTCGGGACCGAGCTCGAGCTTGGGCCTGGGGCCTAAGCTTGGTAGTTGGTTATATATGGCGCGTTAGACACGTCCTTTTCTTATTCAATTCCGGGATCGAGTCAGAGTCAGGATCCAAGGTTCAGGTTTGGTTGGGTGCGCATGTGTGATTCGAACCAAGTATTTTAATTAAATACTTTCAAAAATTACGAAAATACCCCAGAAATTTTTGAAGTTGCAAGATAGTTCAGATGCCCATTAGATTCTCTGAGTGTCTTCAATTCTGTAACTTCCCACTACTTGATATTACAAGCCACAACCACAACTATATAGTTAGAAAACTCACAACCACAACCATATAGTCAGAGAGAGTACTACACTACAAAGGCTCGATCAGATACCCAGATTATAGTTTCCATCAAGGTGTAGTGAGTAGACGTTGTATATTGGGAGTTCATTGCTAATTCAGACCAAAAGCAACTCAGGTTACAGGTAAATTGGATTTAAGAGGATACGATAAAACTGTAGTCTCGTCTAGCATATAGTATTTATTTATATTTCAGTATTTCTAGTATTTCATGTGTAACAACGTTATAAAAAGAATATAAATTCCAATTTAGTTTAATTATTTAATATTAGATTTATGTTACTTCCAGTTTGTTATTTACACTTTATTTATTGTTATTATTCAGAAATTCTTTTAATAGCAAACTTAACAATATGTTAAAAGAAGTTATGAATAATAATAATATAATAAAGTGGATATAAAAAATTGGAAATAACAAAAATTTAATAAGTAGATGAATAATCCAATTTAGCAACATCACGAAGCAGTAAAATAAATCCTTAAATTTTTGTGGAATACTATAGTGTGCTCATTGTGTTACAATGCGGAGATGTCGACAATATAAAGAGTAGCCGCTTCGGAATATGCTAGTGAAAGTACCTTGCGAGTGTAGAGGTGTGGTTTTACCTAAAAGAATAGGCTATCAAACAAATCTGGAAGGACCTTAGTACATAAAAATGGAGCTCTTCCGATGCATTTTCCTCTGGACTAAAAGGCGAAAAAAGTGTCCAGTGTATTTGTCAGAATTTTCGTCCAGACGATAATGGTTTACGCATAGGAAAATTTTCTGTCATGGGGGTGGAAAAACTTCCTAGTTGGTTAGTTTTTCTTGTGTAACTTATATATATGTTATGCTCGTTTATTAGAATTATGAAATCATTCTTTCTTGCTATTGTAACTTTCAAACCATATTGTAGATAAGTTTTCTTTGAAGGGTTTCAAATGCAAAATCCTAGAGAGATATGAGACAGGTTGAATCCAAGAGTTGTTCTTGGTTGGCAATCTCACATAAATTTCCAAAGTATTCTAAATGGTGAGTATAATGAGTTTTTATTTTATTCTTGATCTTAGTAATTAGCTTCTATTGTATTCTTGATTTAATTATAATTAATAGAGCTTGGGGAAAATCTATTCGGTTTTGTAGAAAATTATCGGATTTGATTTTCTTATTGGCTTTGTTTCGATCTTGCTTTTCTTTATTATTCTAGGGTTTGTGTGTCACGATTTTAGGAAGATATTTGGTTGCAACTCTCTAAGACTATTTATGTACACATGTTTTACATATTGTATATAGCATATTGGATGGGTAGATAATGATGAAGTATTATTCCACATCATTAACTAAATGAAAAAAAAAAAATTATATTAGTTGAATATTGGTATGCCCTCATTCATTAGCACTACAAAAAGGAAACCCAAAGGATCTCGAATTCAACACCAAGGCTCCTCAGAGTTTGAATTACAATGACTTGCTTTGAGATTGGAAATGAATTTTCCAATTTCCATTTTTAGAAAAAGAGGTAAAATGTATATTCACATCTTGTTGGATCCTCAATTGGTAATTAGAGATATAGTCATGCAAGTAGCTTTCATTTGTTATTGGGAAGATGCAGTGGTGACCACTTTAGGTTATTATTGGAAAACAAGATCATATGTAAATTCAACAAAGAGCATACATATAGCTTTTTAATTAATACCCATAATAAATTAGATGTACTAAATTCTTACTGTTCTAGATCAATAGTGAAAAGGGGCTCAAATTGTCCTTGCCTCTAAAAATATGAAAATTTGTACCATTTCACATGCACATAGACTGTTGTAGTTATTAATAAGTTTCTACAGTTGCATAGCATTGCAATTCCTTTCTACGAGATGAGTATGTTTGAAATTAAAATATGTTATAAAAAAATATAACAGTTGACAAAAAAAAAATACAAAAGATGCAAAAGAACCATAATAATGCTCGATATATATATAAGAAATCCATAAAATCACCCCCTACCATTTTTCATTATCTCTATTCAATAACCAAATCATAAGATGACTAAAAAAAATAAAACATAACAAAACTTATAATCAAAACATAAGAAAATTGAAAACTAAAAATGTAAGAAAACTAAAAATTGTGTGTTAAGGAGAGTTTGTGTTTTTTTCTCCTTTAACAAATTTATTCCCATTATTTGTGTTTCCCACGGAGCAATATTTCCTATGTTTATTCACTGAAAAAAGTATCTTTCATATAATTTAAACCAAATCATAAGAAAACTAAAAAATTAAAATATAACACTACTTATAGAGTCAAATCATAAGAAATTGACAAAGAAAAACATAAAAAACTATAAAAAAAAAAACAAAAAACAAAAAACAAAAAACAAACAGACGTTGAGGAGAAAGATATTCAAATTTTCGTACTATTGTTAGGGTTTTTGTTTCCTATTGCAAATTTTGTTATCTGTTGTTTTTTTTTTCCAACAACCAAATTATAAGAAAATTGAAAAAATCAAAAGAGAATAATAACTACCAAACCACCATAACCTGGGAACGTGAGATAAATGAAAGAAATATAATAATAACTACAAAATCATGATCATAAAAAAATTATTCACCACTTCCAAATGCTACTACGTAATATATATAATAGAAGAAAAATTGTATAACTTGTATAATATTATTTAGCAACGCGAAAAATTTACCCCTAAATTTCGGGACGTTACACTATAACTCTCGAGTGAGCTCCAATATGTCCTATCCATGGTCTCATGCTCCCTAGTCCCAGATACTGCTTAGCGTTCTTATGCAAAATAATAGAAAATTTTGCAAAGTAGGCACGAGTCAGAAACAATACCACAATTCTAATGAAAAGTGCAATGTATAATAACGTAGCATGTGGTATCAATAATAAATCTAAAGAAATTACAAAAGTATAGCAACGTGTAAAAGCTGTAAAGTTCAACTATAGCTACCCATCCAACCATGCTACAAGACATCGCTACCATCTATCGGGATATACAATCCTCCTACATCCTACCAACTACTCGAAAACTATGTTCCCAATGTCAACGACCATACTATGGGTCAAGGTATGAGTACTCATGTAATACGGCCACTATAAAAGACTATGTGCCAATACCCATCACAAGAAAAATTGTATGTCAACAGCCATCGCAGGAGACCTGCGTGCCATCAACCACCACAAAAAGAACCTGTGTGCCAACCGGCACCATAGGAAGAGCCTGTGCGCCAACTACTACCACAGCATCGGTATTTCTCTGTGCGCCAACTACTTTAGTATTATGCTTCTAAAAATTTTAAAGGTAACTTGTCCTACTCTTTAAATCTATCACAGTCGTGCCTACGCTTACATTCAAACTCATATCTTAACTTGGCATGCCAGCAGTGTTGATACATCATTCAATTATTTAGTTTCACATCTTAACTTGGCATTAACTAGCTAACATCCACATACGACCAAGTTCAGCTATTTGTTTAAGTTGTAGATTTGACAATTGTTTAGTATTTTGGGAATATCTCTCAAACTGTAAGTCCGCTTGAGACATATGATATACCATTTGAAAGATATTTCATTTATCAACTACTTTTTGTTTCAACTAAAATTTAACTTAAACCATAGAAGGGTCAAAATAAAGATCGAAATACTCAGGTCGTCAATAGAATAACAGAAAATGTGACAATAGTTTGGTATTTTGTCAATATCTCTCAAATCATAATTCCGTTTGAGACTTATAATTTACTGTTAGAAATATATTTCATTTATCTATGACTTATATATTTTGAGAAAATTTTAATTTAAAACATAGAGGGGTTAAAATAGAGCTCGAAACATTCAAAAAATACACCAACACTAGCAGACAGTATGCCACAAATTGCACAATTTAATCATACAATATTTGCTATAGAATTGCTAAGAAGTTTCTGCAATGTACCTATTATATAAACATGAAAAAAACCCTTGGAAAATCTCAAAATTAATTTCCTAAATTCTTTTCCTCATAGCTCGTCTCCCACAAACGAACCTAAAACCAAAAATTGATAGTCAAAACGCAAGTCTAACATCAATTATAACATCAATTCACCATTTAATTAATTTCTTTATGAATTAGGGCAAATTTGGGTATGAACCACGCAAAAGGTTTATAAGAATTACTTATATTGAAACGACGAAGGTGAGGTGAGGAGTCCGAATCTGTTTTTCGTTTCTTCTCAGCCTACTTCCACTCTCTGATCATCAAGGTTTAGAGATGCCTTCTCCTTTTCTCTTTTCTCCATTTCTCTTGCTGTGTATAGCACATGAACTTTTTTGTTAGAAAAAGAATGGAGAGATTGGGAAAAAGAAATAAGTTTCCTTTCAAGTTTGGAGTTATATCAGTTTAGCCCCTCTATTCCGAAAAGTGAATGAATCTTATCCCATTAATATTAATAGGGCCTTACACGTTCCTTCCAATAAAATGCATGGCCCAAAGGCAGAAAATTACACAAAATGCTTAAAGGCCCACATACTACGAAATTATAGGATACCTCAATAGCCTTCTAACGAAGCTCGGCATCTCTCAAAGTTAAAACCATTACCTTATCACGGTAAATAAGGCAACCCATATGCTCTTCAATTTCTATCGGCACGTTGTTCTCTTGAGCCCCCTATGCCATGAGTAGCTATTGTAAATGACTATCGATCACCATCGCGGTTCGTAGTTGTGCCCAAATTTCAGCCTGGGGAACTAATATCACCCGAACTGAGGCCTTTACTGGCTCATCCCCCAATGAAGCAATATTTTTGGCAATAATACCCCTATTATCAACATTATATTTAACAATTTTAGCCATAGTTGCCAAAATAGGAAGCAAAAGTGCGAAACAAAAGAGGGAACTGCATTCTAAAAATATAGAAAAAAGGGGGAAATGAGGATATGATTGTAAAATTTTTTGGATATGATTATAAAACGTGTGGGAAATGTATAAAACGTATGTGACTCTTTAATCTAGTATTAAAAAATATTTTTCAAACTTATGAATACCAGTTATACTTGGGCTTCTATACTTATATTTGATGCTTTTATAAACATATTACTCATAATTTGAAAGAATATACATAAAAAAAACTTGTATTTTAGCATAAAAGAGCTAGAAATATTCTATTTTCTTTTCTTTTATTGATTTTTTATTTAATTTTATATGAATATGTACCCGTCCAATTTTCTATAAGTTTTCTAGTAGTATCCGTAATATTTCTAAGTCGTTCCCTTGTATTTCTTATGTGTATCAGTAGCATTTCTGATATGTTTTTTACATATTTCCAAGGTATTTCCAACAAATGTTTTAGATGTCCCACACGATTCTCTTAGAAAAAAATTTGGCATTTCGTCTTGGTACCCAAAACGCATTTCCGTCCACCCAAAATTGGAGTTTTTGATAACTACAATTTTAGCCCTCAAAACAACAAAATTAGCCCCATATGAACAGTTTGACTTATTTTCTATAAAACTAGTAGTGTTTTAAGAAATTTCAACTCAATGTTTTTGCAAAATCATAACCATTTTTATCAAAATCAACCCCATTATAGATAATTTCAATCCTGTTTACTACAAAATCAATAGTATTTTGCGTAGTTTTAGCTCTGTGTTTTGCAAAGTCAACACTATTTTTAGCCATTTCAACACCTATAACTGTGAAATCAGCCTATGAAAGAGCGACGACCACCCAATTTTCTCAACCTGGCTTATAGACAATCTCATAGTCCAATTTCAATAATTTCGCTATCTACTTTTGCTGTTAGGGTAAAAGTATGTGTTGCGTAAGCAAATACCGTAAATTTCGATGATCCTTTTGTATTTGCTAGCATCTCCTTTTCATATGTTAACTATGATAATTTTGCGGGTCCAATAACCTTGCTAATAATTGAAATTGGGCATTGCCATTGTGAAGTTTCACGTTCCATACCCAAATGCATCTATCTCAATAATGAATCCCTTTGCAAATTCTGGTAACACAAGAATGGGCGTCGTGCGTCGTTGTAATGGCTTTCTTCAATTCCCAAAACCCCTTACCAGGCTCTTCATTCCAATCAAATTTGACCTTTTTCAATAATTGAGCCAATGGACGTGCAATTACCCCATATCCACAAACAAACTTACGATAATATCCCATAAGCCCCAATAATCCCCACAAGGCCATGATATTTTTGGGCGAGGCCAAGCAATCTTAGTCTTGAGTTTTTTCGAATCCACCAGCACACCATCTTTGCTTGTGAAGTACTCAAGATACTCAACCTCCATTCCAAACATACACTTTGACCGCTTGAGATAGAATGAATACTCCTTTATGGCAATTAGGGCATAATGCAAGTGTAACACATGTTTACTCTATGTTTTACTGTGAATCAAACTATCATCAAAGAATAAAAGAATAAAAATATCAAAGTTGTGTTTTGAAGATTGTATTCATCGCCGATTCCAACATCGATTCTAACTTTGATGGTACATTATAAAGGCTGAATGGCATAACCAAATAATCATAATGCCTGTGGTATATGCAAAAGGATATTTTATTTATGTCCAATAGGTTTATTTGTATTTGACGATAACTCACACATAAGTCTAATTTTAAAAAATAAGAAGTAATATTAAACTCATCCAATATATCTTTTATAGCAAATATAGGAAAACGGTCCTCAACTGTTACCTCGTTAAGCCCTTGGTAATCGGTGTAAAATCGCCAACTTCCATCTTTCTTATTGAAAAGGAAAACCAAAGATGAAAATGGGCTCATACTCAATCGGATAAGTCCAAAATGCAACATCGCCTCCACTTGCTTCCTGATCTCATATTTTTTGAACTGTGCATAACAATAATTGGCATAATCTCATCCTTCAAACCAATTAAATTATCAAAATGTCGACTCGATAGAAGACCAATAGACTCTTTAATACTATGCTAAACTCCACCTTCAAAGCCTTGAGCTCGAAGGAATTCTCGACCTACCTCCTGCCCAATTTGGGCATTGCTGTTACCTTGAATGCAAAACTACTCAAGTAGTTGCTGAACCCATCAAAAAATTTATTTCTAGCCAGTCCTTATTGGTTCTTAGGATCAAACCATGTGAAACCAACCCATTCGCCTCAATGGCAGAGATTACAAACAATTCTACAAAATATCTACATTCATATAATAATGCATTCATTCCAACTACCAAAGATACACCATTTTTATCATAGTAAATTATGTATGAAATTCCTTTACTTTCAAAATCCATAGTCGTAGATTTATAATTGGATATTATTTGACCCAAACCTCAGAACTATTGAATACCTAATACAATGTCCATACCTGTAATAGAAAGTACGTACAAAGAAGTCGTGAAATATAAACCTTGCATTTTAATTAGAACATTGCCATACCTTGCCAAGCATTACAATGGCCCATCGCTAGCCACCTAAGGCTAACCTTCAATCAGGACCTATGGACCAAGGTATACTCTCAAATAGATAACTTCCAACCTCCCAAAAGGTAACAGAGACGTAAAAAGGTTTCCTCGAGGCAGATGGAGATTGGTCCTTAGTGCAAAGGCTGAAAGGAGCTTGACTGCCCCCCACTACCTCTATTTATTGTATATTTTGGTTTAGGGCTAATGGGAATGAAAAGATTGTTTGATGATATTTCATCGGATTACGATACAAGAAAGGCATAGAGTAGGCTATTGAAAATAAAGAGCGGAACAGTTATTAAAAAATTCTTGAGTGTATTTGGAATCCCATAATTTATTGAGTCACCTCCTTTTGGTGAATGAAATAGGCATCGAATCCATACCAATCAACACGTTCACCTTTTGGCCACGAACATTACTGACGACCCTCATTGAACATCCACCTATAACCCGAGAACGAACAAGTAATAAAATAAAAGGATCGTTCTCTTCATCTCCCTCTAGCATACAATCTTTAGCTTCTTCCTCCTCACCTACTTCTGACTCAACTTTGATCACCAAAAATTGAAATATTTAACAGCAACATCCTGGCTTGTATTTTTATCACAATTAAAGCTCATTTTTTTTATCTTGTCAAGCCTTCATCTCCTAAAATGTTAAGTTTCTAGATGGTTTATGCCAGTTAGAGTTTTCTTCTGGCTCTCATCGCTCCTGTGATTACCCCCATTAATGAGCCTACGGATGCATTGCTTACTGACAAAAGGCTAGTATGAGAAAGCCTAAATATGGGGGTTGATGCCCTTTTGACCTTAGCCAACTTCTTATCCATCCCCTTTGTCAAGTTAATGGCCTTAGTAATATTTTGGGGATAAAATACACACACCTCCACTGTAAGGTTCTCTTTCAACTTACTAAGTCAACCCTTTTTTGAACCGCTTCCAAGAAATAACTTTGCCCCATTATTGTTGGAAAAACTACTATCACCAAGAGTTAGCATTGCCTTCTCGGTAGAAGGCCACTAGTGTAGATTTTTGTTCTCTCCGTATTCCATTTACTATATAATATTGATCAACTTGAGCCATACAATCATGTTTTTAATAATAAATATTGGAAACTCAATTTGAAGTTGATAACGTTGTCTAAGTACCTCATCAAAGCGGTCATCATTACCAATCATTTGGTGGACTAAATCCCCTACAGAAAGTATATCATGGTAGTCTCCTTGCACGTTGCCTATATCCACTGTTGTAATCTACTAGTATCCACACACGAGCCATCTCTAGTATTATGAATTCTAAAGGGACCAGAGGTTTCTCTTCCTTCTCCTCCGTTGATGAATCTCTGATCCCTAATGAGTCTTTCAATGTTCCCTATTATTGCAGCCGATGTGTACCTGTCATACCCCGCAATCCATAACCTATGGTTGTGAGATCCAAAAAATAAAAAGAATTGAAAATAAAGAAATAAAAATTATATACACAAATCACATCGCATCTATCCTCCATTGCAGGACGATCTTACTCACATACTACAGCTACATCACATCAACATCAGCGAAAATATAAAATTACTATAAAATGAAAGGAAAAAGGCCAGCGCCAACTGCATAAAAATATATAACATAGTAAACCTATACGTTTGCTAGTACGTTGCAAGTTGTATGCTTGCAAAAAATAAAGGATAAAGAAGGTTTACAAATGTTATTCGCCTCATGTAAGAGCAAGAACATATTTATACTTTCACCACGCTACAACCTCTACGTTGCTATAGCCTCATTATCAAAGCATACTAATACATGAAAATAAAATACATAAAATGAATGCCCTAAACATGTACGCCAAAAATATGTATTGTCACAGCCGAAGTATCTATGCATGGTTAGAACACGCCTCCGCACTATAAATCCATGCATATAAATATAGGAAGAAAAATGGAAAATATACGGTTAGCCAA
>MKEJ01015398.1:0-12935 GCA_001753735.1 Embelia ribes
AATGTTGAGATATGTCTGTTGGAATCTCATTGTTGGATCTTGTATGGTTGGTTATGAGTTTGGAGTTGGGTAACACACTCGCAACTCCGGGTTCCGGGTGCTTGGGATCTGGGGGCGCGACAAAAGATCACACCAAATTATCACAATGGGTTATATTAAAACTTATCAAGGGGTTTGATAGGGGAGTGTTCTTAGGAAAATGCAGGAGAAGAATTAATATATCTGTTAGACTGTGCGAAACCAATTATGAAGCAAATTTGCATATGTCTAAGTGCCATTTATGCTGGAGTAATAACTCTTCTCCATTCTCCTTCATTAATTTCTTTCCTGCAAGCTTCTCAGCTTGCATTGTCTCAAATAGCTTAAATACCCTTCGGATCATTAGAGGTATTGAGATTTTAAATAGGATTGTTGGAGTGAACTTAGGGGTAGCAGAGATTGCATATTGTTATCACTTAGTTCTTGCAAAGGACGTATTGTTTCTATCTCTCAAACATTCAGAGCGGATTATGTCATCATTTCCAACATCGAATAAGGTGCTAAAAAAGATTGGGTAATTGTGTTGGGCGGTTGGGCTTCTGAGGTAGGCAATGCCAGTAGTAACAAAAGTCCTTATATGGGGATGAAACCACACTTTCCAAATTCCGGACAATTTAAAATAGGAAAAAAGAGAAGAAGAAGGAAGGGGCTCAGAAACAAACAATGTTGGAATCTCATTCATGGAAAGTCATTACAAAACCTGGGATTTTGTCCACATCAAACCCAAATCCTTACAAATCCTTACATATCAACTTTCGACATAAAGCTCCTAGAAAAGAAAAAAGAAGAAGAAATCATGCCTTATCTTTAGAAGAAGGAAGGCATCTTGAAAGATTGTTTGCGTTTGAATTCCATGAACACCTTGTACCCAAATTTAATATCCTTTGTAAATTTAGGGTCAGGGAAAGGGAATTTGCCTTTACTCCATAGAGGGCTAGCTTCCAGAACCTTAGCAAGATTTAAGCCCTTACAAAAGGCATTGTGGACCTGAAAATTACATAACTTCTTCCACCCAAAAGTAAAAGAAGTTGTCTTTGCATTCCACTCCTCACACCTCGCCACGAGCTTAGCTATCCTTTCATCTTTCTCTTTCATTAATATCTTCCCTTCATCCTTGGTCTGAACCAGATCTTTAATCTGTTCATCCTTCCTGACATTAGCTTCAGCTAATTTTGAAACATTTCCCTCACCTTCAGCAATATTTTCCTCAAGTTAAGTAGCTTTCTTTTCAATCTCCTATTTTCTCTTCAGTAATTTTTCCAGAACATTGCTTCTCTCATCAAGTAGTCTGGTAAGCTCGACAATTTGCTTATCCCGAAGGTCTAGCTTTTCCTTCGAAACAGTCTGATCTTGAGCAAGTTCACTTTTATGATTAAATTGTTCCTGATAATGTTTAGACAATAATATGCCAAATTGAGAAGTACCCTGTTCACACAAAATAATTATACATATACATATGTGTGTGTAATACTATTCCCTCCGTCCCATTTTAATGATCACTTCTTTTTTCACAAGTATTAAGAAAGATCAATTAATGTTGTTGAAATCCAAAGCATTTTTACTCTCTTTCCTACAATACCCCTAATTAATACTACTATTTTGCACAACTTATAATGGGGACGAGCTAAAAAAGAGTAGAAGCCTATTAAAATGGAATGGAGGAGGAAGTATATATTGTACTTATTTAAGGTGACTCGTGAGCTTAATGAACCCAGCTGCTCTATGCTCGCTGAGCTCAAAATTGAGCTCTAGCTCGGCTTATTTATTCTCAAGCGAACTGGAGCTGAACATTAATATTTACGACCTTCTTCTTCATTATTCATAAACCCTTTCAAACCCCGTCCAAAAATTCCTAAATATATTAGTGTAGGAATCATGCTTAGGTTGCATCAACAATTGGATAATGAATTAACAAATGCTAGCAGCTTTTTCACTCTCTTTCTCATTGTGCAGATGGTGTGTCGGGCTTCCCCACCTTCTGGATTCTCTGACGCTACTCGAAGATGTAAGCTTTCATCTCTCTTTACAAATCCTAATAATTTCAACCCTTCTTCTAAATCCACAAACACCTCAGCAAACTCACTCCCCCTAATCCCACAGCTAACAAATTCAACTAAATTAGGCATTTTGTTAAATTTCAAGGATGCAATTTCTGCCTTCGATCGCATGCTCACCATGCGGCCCTTTCCTGCAGTTTCATCATTCAATAAATTGTTATGTTCAGTTGCCAAAACCAAGCATTACAATGAAGTCATCTCTATGCATAATAGGATGAGTAACGCCGGTATCGGCCCCGATTTCCTATCCCTTAACATCTTACTTAATAGCTTTTGCAGTATAGATCGTATGGGTTTCGCGTTTGCTGTTTTCGGTGGAATTCTGAAGAAGGGATATACCCCTGATACTTTTGCTTATACACCACTGATTAAAGGGTTGTGTATGGGTGATAAGGTTATTGAGGCACATAAATTGTTCGATAAAATGGTCACATTGGGTTGTGAACCTAATATTGTTACCTATGGGACATTGATAAATGGGCTGTGTAGGACAGGAAATACATGGTTTGCACTTCAGTTGCTTCTTGAGATGGCTAATGGGAATTGCAGTAGTTCCACTTCGAAGATAAAACCTAATGTAGTTTGTTATGGAACAATAATAGATAGTCTCTGTAAAGATGGGCAGGTTGGTAAGGCTAAAGAACTCTTACTAGAGATGAAAGGCAAGGGAGTCTCACCAAATTTGGTTGTTTATAATTCACTTATTGATGGTTTGTGTCGCACGGACAGATGGCAAGAGGCTAAAAGTTTCTTCCAAGAAATGTTAGATATGGGCATTCACCCTGATGTGGTGACATTTACAATATTGATACATGCATTGTCCAAGGCGGGGAAGTGCCAAGAAGCAAGTAAGCTATTTGAATTCATGATCCAAAGAGGGTTGGAGCCTGACTCTTTTACATATAACACATTGATGGATGGGTTATGCACGGTGGGCAGAGTAGACGATGCCCAACGGATTCTTGATGCTATGGAAATTAACGGGTATGAAGGTGGTCGTGTTAGTTACAACGTCTTGATAAATGGATATTGCAAGAGTGGAAGAACAGATGAAGCAATGACAGTTTACAGACATATGATTCATATAGGAGTACAACCGAATTCTTGTACTTTCATTACTTTAATCCAAGGTTTGTGCTACTCAAGTGGTTGGGAAGAGGCGAAAGGTCTAATTAGTGAAATGCAGGGTATGGGCATTCATCTAGATGTGGTACATTATACTACATTTGTAGATGCTCTGTGCAAGAAGGGGAAGAGCCAAGAAGCAAATAGTTTAGTTGAATTGATGATTCAGAAAGGTGTGGAACCTGACTCTTTTACATACAACACATTGATGGATGGATTTTGTACGGAGGGCAGAGTAAATGATGCAAAAAAGATATTTGTTTCAATGGAAACAAAGTGGCTTGAAGGTGATGTTGTTAGTTACAATGTGCTGATAAATGGGTATTGCAGGAAAAGGAATATAGATGAAGCAATGGAGTTTTACAGACATATGATTCATAAACAAGTCAAGCCCGACGTTGTTACTATGACCACTTTGCTACATGGTCTATTCGAGGTTGGTAGAGTTGAGGATGCTCATAAACTTTATGTTGAAGTGCGTGTCCATGACCTCATACCTAATCACGTTATGTATTCCGTATTACTGGACGGACTCTGCAAGAATAACTGCCTTGCAGATGCGCTAGAACTATTCCATACTATTGAGAAGAATGGGGTGGGACACACCATTAGAAATTTTTCTTGCATCCTTGACGGGCTTTTTAAATCAGGGAAACTTGATCTTGCCGAGAAGATGTTTAGCCAATTGCTTGAGAAAGGTTTGGTTCCAGATGTTGTAACGTATACCATCATGATAGATGGGTTTTGTAGAGGAGGGCAGCTACATAAGGCCAATGCTTTGTTTCTAGAAATGGAAGAGAACGGTTGTGCCCCAAATACATGCACGTATAATGCACTAATGCGTGAGTTTGTTAAAAATAACGATGCTTTGAAAATGATAGAACTCCTTGAGAAAATGAAACAGAGACATGTTTCACCAGATGCATCCACAATGGCAGTAGTGATCGGCCTGTTTTTGAAAGATGAAAAACATCACAAATATCTGGATTTGCTTCCGGAATTCCCAGCTCAAGGGACTCGAAAACCTGACTAAGCAAGCAAGCAAGCATATTTTTTTTCCCTCGGTTAAGTGGAGTATTTAGATGTCTCTCGAATTCCTAAAGGTGATGGTTTATGATTTGATATAGAAATTATCAGGACTTCAGTTTGTGGAAGTCCTCTGGGATGTTATTGAATAGTGTGGGATAAGGTTATTGGCTGTTAGGGAGTTCGTTCATTATGACATACAGAAAACGGAAATAAATTTTGCCCAAGAACAGGTGAACTTTGAGTCAATTTCTAGAGAATTACATTATAGCATACGTTTTTCTTTCAACTGAGCACTAGCTTGACTCACTTCAGTATTCATCATTCCTTTTTTGTTACCTCTACATTTTTCTCACACCACAACTGCTACGTAACGAAAGACGATCTGATCTTAAAATATCTTCTGTGATTAATAGGAAATCCTAATATTTTTCAGCAGCAGCTATGTTTTTTCTTGGGAAGAGAGAAATGAGGAAAATTGGTGTCGAGGGATGGAGAAATGGATTGGGAAGAAGACAATAAGGTGAGCGTGCTTGATTGGAGATGATTCACTTTCATTTTTATGTTTTATTTCGAACTTCGAATTTTTTTTCTCACCTTGTTGAGATGCTCCGATACGAGACGATGCTTGTCTCATACGATACATCAGTGTCGCGACCGAGATCTGGTCCTCTTCGTGGCGCCTCTCTGATACGCGCAAAGAGGATGGGTACGAGATGACTTGTATGGTACATTTGGTGTACCGTGCAATTTCAACAATTATGTGTATAGCTTGTGGGCTGAGAGGATGATGGACCAGTTCGATTATTGTAGTTTTCAGTCATTCTTGGAAATAATATGCGAGTAATATACCAGTAATATAACTTGTTCATTATAACCTGTTTTCATATACAGGTATATACATGGTTCATTATGACATACAACGGGTAACAATATTATGTTAATAATTATATGCTAGTAATTTACCAATCATTTGCCAAGTTTTGTATCAATCCAGCAGTTGAGGCCAGATTATATTTACTAGTCATTTACATTAGAAAGCTCGATTGCTGTTCGTTAGGGCTTGTACGAGGTGCAAGCTGTTTGAGGCTTTGCAGGAATTTCTTGTCAGATGGCAATGAGGTGTGGAGATCTTTGCTTCATAGGTATAACTTTGATAATTTGTCTTTGCATTATTTCTCTTTTTTACTCTTTATGATTCTCGTTCTGCTGTTCAAACCTTCCCTCTGGTTTTGTGACTACTACAGTCATCTAACTCAGAGAATTTATTGTTTTATGATATCCATAGCTATGTAATATGAAGGTTTCCACACCTTGGCTTGTTCGATACCAACTAAATTGAGTGGCAATAGATGATTGAAATGGGATATGCACATGAGAAATTTCACGCTAAAACGAAAATGATGTGCAACATATTAAATCGTACATAATGAATTGATAAATCTCTTGGAAACAAATGTAATGATCTGGGTGATAATATACGGATTAAATATGCTGGTCCTCTGGTGTGATTAGTGTGCAAAAGCAAGAAAGCTACTGGAGAGAGTTTTGCTTCTATCTTTGATTGCAAGTGGCGAATGCATCGTAGGCTCTCCACTATTTATTCCCATGCAATATTTGAAATGGTTGCCCAAAATTTTGGTCTTTTAATCTCGACCTTGGTTGTATTGTGGAAATTATGGATATATTGTATACCATGTGTGTGTATTACGTTGTTTGTGATTGGTCACGTATCAATTTATCTAAAGCACAAGAGAACCTACGTAGGCTAAATTGGAAAACTTGTGAGGATGCTTTTTATTTGGAAATAAGTGAACAAAAGTTATAATTTGTAAAATGAAATTTTCGCATCTCCTGAAAAATGAACAAAACACAATATTTGTTCTCAAAACAATGGGGGAAAAAACAGAGTTATTGACGAAGAATGTCAATTGGCTCAGTAGCCTCCTTTGGTGTTGCCTTTCCCAATGTCCGAAGCTGTCTGAATTTTGAAATAAAGCACTAAAAAAAAAAACGAACAAAAATTTATTTTTCGCGACAAAGGACAAGTGGTGGTAAACGGCGACGAATTTCTGATGTGTTTCCACGCGGGAGAGTCTCACTAGTCCGCTTTCTACCCATAGATATGATATGATACGATAACCATCGATAAAACCTAGGGAGTATTTTTTATAATTACCATTTAGTGTAATAAAACTGTATCGGCATGGTTTATTATTTCCCGGCTCTCACCGCTGTCCAGCTTCGAAGAAGCAACAGTCATCAGGCCCCTCTCTCTCTCTCCACCTTGTAAAATCGAAACCCTAACTCAAATTGAATCACAACAGAAATCCCCAATTTTGTTAAATAATTTCTCTCGTTTCATTTCTTGTTTCAGAAATTAAAGATGAGAAATGCACTGCATATAAGTCTCCATTTTGCTCAGTTCCTAGAAAAAAATTGGAGGAATGCTAGAGAGATAAATGTTCTCACAATTTCTATGTTGTGAAATTATTTAACAAAATTGGGGTTTACCGCCCTCTTCTTCATTATTCATGGGATCTGACTTCCATGCAAGAATAAACTTTGTTGTATCAATCACTATCATACAGTTTTATGAAAATGAAAATGTGCCTTAGATTAAATTAGTTTTAAAATTTAAAAAATAGTATTAGTTTTCCTAGGTGGTTTTATATAATAGTTTTTAATTCATTTGTTGGGTGGTATTCATTTATTGGTCCTTCAATACCACTTTTTTGTATGATAGTCTTTTTCCTTATTCATAAACCATTTCAAACGAAAAAGGCTACAGTACAAAAAAGTGGTATCATGTGTGAATATGAGAATACCACTCAACAAATGAAATAAAAACCACTAAAAAAACCAATTTCTCTTTTCAAAATTTTAAACTAATTTAATCTAAGACTAATATTCATCTTCTTAGAAATATATGGTGGTGATTTCTTTTTGTCTCAATACAATAATTTTTTTTCTTGTATGAAATGGTCTCATTGGGTTGTGAACCTAATATTGTTACCTATGGGACATTGATAAATGGGCTGTGTAGGACAGGAAATACATGGTTTGCACTTCAGTTGCTTCTTGAGATGGCTAATGGGAATTGCAGTAGTTCCACTTCGAAGATAAAACCTAATGTAGTTTGTTATGGAACAATAATAGATAGTCTCTGTAAAGATGGGCAGGTTGGTAAGGCTAAAGAACTCTTACTAGAGATGAAAGGCAAGGGAGTCTCACCAAATTTGGTTGTTTATAATTCACTTATTGATGGTTTGTGTCGCACGGACAGATGGCAAGAGGCTAAAAGTTTCTTCCAAGAAATGTTAGATATGGGCATTCACCCTGATGTGGTGACATTTACAATATTGATACATGCATTGTCCAAGGCGGGGAAGTGCCAAGAAGCAAGTAAGCTATTTGAATTCATGATCCAAAGAGGGTTGGAGCCTGACTCTTTTACATATAACACATTGATGGATGGGTTATGCACGGTGGGCAGAGTAGACCCTCGACAGATTCTTGATACTGTGGAAATTAATGGGTATGAAGGCAATGTTGTTAGTTTCAGCGTCTTGATAAATGGATATTGCAAGAGTGGAAGAACAGATGAAGCAATGACAGTTTACAGACATATGATTCATATAGGAGTACAACCGAATTCTTGTACTTTCATTACTTTAATCCAAGGTTTGTGCTACTCAAGTGGTTGGGAAGAGGCGAAAGGTCTAATTAGTGAAATGCAGGGTATGGGCATTCATCTAGATGTGGTACATTATACTACATTTGTAGATGCTCTGTGCAAGAAGGGGAAGAGCCAAGAAGCAAATAGTTTAGTCGAATTAATGATTCAGACAGATGTGGAACCTGACTCTTTTACGTATAACACATTGATGGATGGATTTTGTATGGAAGGCAGAGTAAAGGATGCAGAAAAGATATTTGTTTCAATGGAAAACAAGGGGCCTGAAGGTGGTGTTGTTAGTTACAGTGTGCTGATAAATGGGTATTGCAAGGAAAGGAATATAGATGAGGTAATGAGAATTTACAGATATATGATTCATAAACAAGTCAAGCCTAACATTGTTACTATGAGCACGTTGTTATCTGGTCTATTCCTGGTTGGTAGAGTTGTGGATGCTCGTAACCTTTATACTGCATGTCCAAGACATCATACCTGATAACTATACATATTCTATTTTATTGGACGGGCTCTGCAAGAATAACTGCCTTAAGGACGCGCTAGAATTATTCCATACTCTTGAGAAGAAAGGGGAGGGAACACCACTAAAAATTTTGCCTGTATCCTTGACGAGCTTTGTAAAGCAGGGAAACTTGATCTTGCCGAGAAAATATTTGGTCAATTGCATGCGAAAGGTTTTGCGTCAAATGATGTAATATATACTATCATGAATGATGGGTTATGTAAAGGAGGACAGCTGGAGAAGGCAAAGGCTATGCTCCTAGAAATGGAAGAGAAGGGTTGTGCCTCAAATGTATTTGCATATAACATAATAATGCAGGAGTTTGTTCGAAACGACGAGCCACCAAAAGTTGTAGATTTCCTTCAGAATATGAAACAGAGAGCCATTTCACCTGATGCAACAACAATGTCCACCATAATTGACTTGTTGCCTAAGGATGAAAAACATCGTCACTATCTACATTTGCTTCCATCTCTTCCTGTTCAGAGGACTCAGAAACGTGACTAAAGACCTTTGGAATTTGTAGCATAAATTTTGGACAGTTTAGATCTTTCTTTTGAAGAAACTCGTGGTGATCAAATTTTTAAGCAAGCAAAGCTTACTGAAGTGCATCTTCTGTTCAAAAGGGTATGATTCTTAATGAACAGCTTTATTAACTATGAACTTATGATGACATCAGTTTATGAATGTCTTTTCATGGATGTTTCTGATGACTTGTTGCTGGCGTATGGATCTGATTGTTGGTGAATTGAAAGCTTGTATGCCATGACATATAGTTATTGGACATAAACTTGCTTAAGAACTGACATATAGTTATTGGACATAAAACGTGATTAAGAACAAGTAATATCGATGCAGTCAGTCTTCGTCATTTGTTTCAGGAACTATTACCCTGTTAACTGACTGACTGTTGTCAAAATAGTATGTTACCGCTCAATTCACTCTCTTTTACTATGTAATGGAATTGAACAACAATTGAAAGAAATGAATTAGGGTTTTAATTGATTTGATTGAGAAAAGTTTAAAATTGCTCGAATTGGATGAGGAAGAATCTCCTAAAAACTCAATGAGCTCATTGAATTCTTAAATTATCGATGCCCTTATCTACTCTTCTTCTTCTATTTACATACACATTATCTGTTGTAACTAATTGCCGGCTACGGCTTATTACAACTAATCTAACTGAATTTAGTTTGTAAATTCTAACTAATTTTCCTTCTCAAAACGCAGGTTCAAACTCAGATGATGGGCCTGGATGATGTGCTGGCCTTTATGCTAATTCTGTTACACAGTTAAATGTGAATGTTGATGTTGTAATCTAATGTTGAGATGGCTTTGCATGATTGGATGTGGGAATTGTGTAGTTGTTGGGTTAGCGTAGCTTAGGTGGACCCCTAGCAATTACCAAGTTGCGCTGTATCAGCTCCTGTCTCGCGGGCTCTAATGGCCCCATGTAGCATAGCGTGTCCCTCGGATAGCAAAGGGGCCACTGATCCGTCTCCGAGACCTCACTGCCTATCACTGCATGGAGCCATTCGGTCAAGGATTTTGTAGTGAGCAGTTCATTCCAGACGTCCTTCCGGACTACCTGCTATACAAGTCTTAACTGTTCATGGGTGTCCTTTAAGATTTTTAAGCAACCAAAGTATATTTAAGCAATCTCCTGTCCGAAAGGTATGATTCTTAATTTGTGAACACCCGCATGAATTTATGATGACCATCAGTTTATGAATGTTCTTCCCATGGATGTTTCTTATAACTTGTAGTCGGCATGTAGGATTTATTTACCTATTTATTCCTTTTTTTTTTCTTGTCAATTTTGATTGAATCTGCCTACTTGTGTAGAAGTAATTCGGCATTGTGATGTAGGTATGTCAGAATTTTACAAAATATGCTTGATTGTTTATGGAATCTCAAATGATGGAAAAACTTGTTCAATTTTGGCTCACATGCTTGGGTTCTTTGAAGTCTAATTGTGTTTCCTGAGTTATTTTGATTGACTACATGAATTTTTTTATTTTTTGATAATAAATTGACTACATGAATTTACTTTTGAGTTCTATTGATGATCAGGTTGCTACAATCTTTCGTTTAATGTTACATGACTTTGATTCAAATTCTTAGTTCTGGAACCTGTTTGTGCAATTATTCTGTTTTGATACGTTCTCAGGTTAGGATTAGTTGTGGTGTAAGTGAGAATATGAAGTGAATTATTGGGGATTTTGTTGTCCGAAAACTGTAATGAGGCATGGGTATTAAAATCATGTGTTCCATTCCATTGACGTCTTTAGGTTGATTTTGTATATAAACAATGGGTTTGGGATTGTAGACATGATTCTGTTAGGTGGGAAACTGAAATTTATTTACTTATTTATTTTTGAGTTGCTAACAAAGGATTATTGACATAAATTTTGAAATTATGAAAGAGGCAACAAGAAGCTGTTAAACTGTTAAAAGGAAAAGTGGGGGATTTCTACAAAAGTGTTCAATGATGTCAATGAAAGAGTGATTTCTACAAAAGTGTACATATACAAACTGAATACTAATGAATTGTAGGAATGGCGGCTTTTCTTTCCTAGAAGTCGTTTTATGGTTGAATAATAAGTCGTTTCATAAATATATATGTGCGCAGGTGCCTTATAATTCTCGGAATTCCCATGTACATATGACATTTTCTTTTCTTTTGTCAGTTTTTATTACATATTCACATTTATGACATTGCATGGTCAGATTAGGTGACATAAACAAAATGTTATCAGATGCATGAGTAATATTGGAAATTAAGGAAGACGATTTCGATACGGTATGGGATATTGGTCTTAAGAATGTTTTGTTGTCGCGTGATCTGATGTGCCTTGCAATTATGTGATCTTGTTATGTAATGACGGGACTACATCATTTGGATGCGGATAGTTTATGTACTTGGTATTTTGGTTCAAAGACAGGCCATGCCTGGTCAAAATGGCTCGGCTATTAATTATACTATTTTATTTTTGTTTTCTGATAGGTCTAGGACTCGATGTGATATGATTTGTTTACCTTGCCCGTATATTGGGAGGGTTATGATATGCATGTTTATCATGCCTGATAAGAGGTGATGGTTTATGGTTGCGAGCTCGCCAATGATGTTATGGTGGAAATTTTGTTACTGACATTTTTTCGATATGTTATGGTATACGTGTATATGTATATAGATATGCTTATAAGCCTCATGGACACATGAACGAATAGAATAAAGGTGATAAAATGGTCTCATGCTTGTGGGCTATTATGTTTAAAGGTTATGACGCAAAGGTAACAAATGAGAATACGCGAGATAACGTACTGTCATGTATGCAATTCGAAAATAGCTAAAATGTAAACACAGTGCATTGCATTACATATACATTCAGGTAGAGATTACAGCTCTAATAACCGAGTTTATTAGAGTCTATTCGTACATATCTATTATATGTATGAATCTGAGTCCGCATTAGATTTTGCAGGTAAATCCACGACGGCTCCCAGTTCGTAGAGTAGTTTTTGCAGTTGGAGATCGGAGTTCACACATAGATCCGTATTTGTTTTACAATTTGTTTATGTAGGAAGTAATCTGTTTCTATCCTGTTGGACGTTGCTTTGAGCCAACATTTAGGGAATTTCTTTTTCGAGACTTAGTAGCTTCTAATGTAACAAGTAGTGAGCTCTGAGTACTTTATGATTAATTTAGCATTTATGAGTTTATGGATATCATGATTTTGGATCATGTATATTCGACCATGACGTTTGGGTTTAAATGAAATCCGGGTCGTCCCAAGATCTGGCTTGATATCATTCATGGTTGTTGCTGAAGTCGCATATGCGGCACATTGTACAAGACTCATGTGAAGCATGGCTCGACAGATTCTTTATATTTTTGACTTGTGCCACAGATGTGACCTCTTCTATCGTGCTTCTTTCCATTTTTGATCTCTCGGCCCTTGACTTTGAAGTTGAGGGGAATAAAGCCTGGATCGACATCATTTCGGTAACTGGTGCTTTGTGAATGATATCCAGCCAGACGACATTCACCTCAAGAAATGAGAGTGTCTCATTTGGTTAGCATTATATTTTTCAGTTTTGAAAAGCTTGATTTTTTCATATCTTAATTTTCTGTCTGCGAAAGCACAAGTTTGTGGACAGTTTATAATGACCCATTTACTAAACACTTGCAAGCGCATCATTCGCTAATATTTGTGTTTTTTTCTGTTATCTTTTGGCTTTTCTGTTCAAAACAAAAATAAAAATATATAGAAGAAAATCATACCAAAACCTCCATAAATTAAAATCCAATTACCTGAAATGATTCATATATGTTTATGCCGAGAGAAAACTTTAGAAGCATCTCTTGATAGGGTATCAAAATTGGATTTGAAAAACTGTTCAATTTCTTTTCCGGCAATGATCTAAATAACAAGCTTTTTATGTTGGATTTTAGATTTTATATGTACAAGGTAGGAAATTCCGATAT
>MKEJ01015399.1:0-15564 GCA_001753735.1 Embelia ribes
TTATAATCTGAGGATGGTCAAGATCAACTCTTCTTCGACGAACCCTCTCTGTGCTCTTGCTTAATTTTTCTATGAATCCAATAAAAAGTGAAAATAGAAATAATTAATAATCAAATGCAAGGTAAAAAAATTAGAAAACCTCAATGAAAAATCCTAATTTTTGAAAATTTAGTAGTACCTGTTCTGCTTTTCTTAATTGTACATGGTTCTCTTTCTGAGAAGCTATTTCTCCATTCCACATCACCACCTGGTAAACAATTTCACTAATTATGCATCTATTTCACATCATAATAATGAAATATGTAATAATATTTAGAGATAATGGCATAGGTTTGGCCAGCGTTTGGATGCCCAGAAATTGAGCTGAAAATAGGAAGTGATCTTTCTTATTTAATTTCTCAATGAAAATAATTCTATTACATAAATGATTATTTTAGAGCATGCACAAAACAGTCTTTCTAAACAATTTCTTACAAATATCGAAATAATCAAAAACCATATATATATGTAATATGGAAGTGTGTAATTTGCTCTAATGTGAACGGTGGTTTCACAGTTTAATTGGGGGAAAAAATAGTAGCTTATTTTGATACAAAAATTGTGAATAATAGATTTTTTCAATAGAATGAGACAAACACTACTGTGAAATATTTTTCGTCCCTATTCCTAAAAAGTAGAAATTGAAATACCAGATATAAGAGAATTATGAAGTAACTTCTTCCCCTCTTTCATTCTTTACACTTTCCCAGCCACCAAAAAAAAAAGCTAAAAATTTATAATACCAATTTTATTTTTTTTGGCATGAATTCAAATTCCCCAAAATAGCAATGAGATCAAAGAACCAAAATAGGTTAAAAAAAAAAAACTTAAATAAAAAAAAATTTATGTACTCACCTCCATAAACAACTTCATCTGCTTGAAAGTCCTCTGTTTTGCTCTTGATATTGAACCATTTTCTCACCAATTTCTTTGACCAAGAGAGCTACCAAAAAAAAAAAAAGAATAATAACTAGAAAACCCAAAACAAAAATAACAAAACTTGAAAAAATAAGCGAGAGCTCGGACCAAAAACCTTGCTTTGCTTAAGATTCTCATCTCTCATTGTCCCAGATTTTTGTTCAGAATCAGCAAAAAGATAGTCTCAAAACCCACCCCATAATAATAATAAAAAAAAATAATCCCCCAATTTTATCTCTCCCCCAAAAAGCGGTACTCAGCCAAAATGGAGAGCAAAATAGAAGTGGGTTTTTCTAAAATCCCCCAAATTGAAATAAAATCTCAATCTTTCCACATTTGGGTCTAATATAACTCTGTTTTTGCCCAATAAAAAGTACTCTGTTTTCTGATTTGTGGGTATGGGAAAAGTAGACTGTGTATTAAATGGGAAAAACAAACAAGACCCACTAAAATTAGGGGCACAGAGACCACAGAGAGAGAGAGAGAGAGAGATGGTTTAATGCTAGCGTAGAACTTTAGTATTTCCCCAAATCCAAAAATAGAGCAGCCAACGCAGAGAGAGAAAGAGAGAGAGAGATTGAGGCTGAAGAATTCTGTTTGTTTGAAGACCAAAATTTGGATTTTGAACCAAATAGAGCGCAGGAATGAACAGAGCCCAAATAATATGTGCGAAGTGGTTTTATGAATAAAGATAAAGAGAAGAGATGGACACGGAGATACAGAGAATGAATGCGTGTACTAATATATTAGTATTTTTGCTCTCTTTTTTTTTTAATAATTGTATTTTATTTATTAGAGCATTCTCATCAGTATTTCTAAATTAGTATTTCTGTTGATTTGATTTTTATAGGAAGAAAGGTGCCACACCATTGATGTTTCTTTTTAGAAATTTTTTCCTGAAATGTAACAATACATTTCGAAAATTTTACTATTTGTATTTTCTGTATTAGAAAAATAAAAAAAATTACAGAAATTATGAAATCTTAGCTAAGATTTGAAAAAACATATTTTTTGTATTTTATTATATGATATATAATTATTATAATAATTTTTTACAAAATTTATAGAAAGAGTTATATGGGTGATTTGTAAATTGCAGATTTTTAGTATGTCAAATGGACAGGAAAAATGGATTTATAAAAACGTGGGGTGTAATAAATTAAATGATAACGTTAGGTGGGACTATATACTTCTATTTGCTGTGTTTGTTTATTTTTGGTTTTGGGAAGGAATTGTCAATTGTTTATATCGACTTTGGCAGAGATTGATAAGAGTAGACTTGCTTGCAAGCAGTTGGAGCTTAGCTCGTTAAATTTTCAAGGACTTCATCGTCTACAATTCGAATAAAAGTTTCATCCGCTCGAGCCCGGACGGAGGAACTCACGTACTTAACTCAGACTCTGATCCATCCTACCATGCACATATCTCCAACTTGAGCTTATTGAGATTATTCTTGTAATTATTTTTTTGCACTTAAATTATGTGGTGTATCTCCTCAAGCCACTATAATACATAACACTATCATTGACCTAGTATATCAATTTATAGTTCTTTTCATACCTCTTTTCCAAATGATCTGTATTTTTTCAAGCACAAACTATGAACAGAAAACCAGAAGCTCTGTAAAGCTTTTAAAAGATTTTTTTAGGCTAAACTATAGCTGCATTTTTAATTTTCTGTTACACAAAACACCAACATTATCCCCTAATTTTTGGTATTAGGGTTCTTTATTTGCATACACCATTTGCTCTTAGAAGCTTATAGCTCTACTTTTCAGATACGGTCTTACACATTTTGGGCACAATAAATAAATACAAAAATATATTACTTCATTATTGTAGTTAAGAGATCTTGCCTGGTCAAAAAAATTTCTGTTCTTTGCCCTAACTCTAAAGCTAGGGTATTTGTTCTTGTATTTCCCTTTCAATTACTTTTAATTTTTCCTACTTTTTATTGGATTCCATTTTCTTCTTTTATTTTTTTTAAGTTCCAACACTATTTCAGTACTACTTTAGTTCATAAATTATTAAATATTTTGATCTCACATTTTTTTAAGAAATTTTAAAATTTAACAATTTAATA
Source organism: Embelia ribes (assembly GCA_001753735.1). Lineage (NCBI taxonomy): Eukaryota > Viridiplantae > Streptophyta > Magnoliopsida > Ericales > Primulaceae > Embelia > Embelia ribes. Next base: position 3,040 of record MKEJ01015399.1, read on the forward strand.
TTTTATTTTAACAAAAATATTCAATTTATCCCTATTTTATATTTAAAAATATAAATTTAATATTTTTATTACATTTAAATATTAAATTATTATTTTTTAAAGTCTTTTAAAAAAAAACATGTTGGATTAAAATGTTTAATAATTTTTGGCTAAAGAAATAGCCTTCTTGGGCAAGCCTATACTAGTGTAGCTATTAATAATTCATTTGCGAATATTGTTAGGTGTCAATTATTATTATTAATAAAGAAAAGGTTATTTTGTTACCAGGATCCCATCCAGGAGAACCAAACTTTAACCTTATTTGACTTGAATTTAATGGTTAGTGTTGATTTTTCTATACAAAGTGTACTAATCTATTTTATGAATTTTGCCAGCAGAGTTTAAACATATTTCTCTAATTATACCAAGTACTAATAAAGTCACAAAATTTATGGCCACTTCCATGATGTTTCATTTTTTAATTTTAAAAATTTTTATTTATTATTTTTTTCCCCAAATAGTATTTAATTTATGGCCACTTTCATGGTGTTTCATTTTGGCAATAACTGATTATCAAATAATTTGTTTTTTCGCAATATCTAGGAGGCTACTAGCTAGCTAGGGACTAGCTAAATTGACAAGGAAAAGAACAAGATTGAGCTAGATTTTAGTGAAGGCTACTCATAATTTATATATAATCATTGAATGGGACTAACATTTAAAAAGTTTATTATTGCCGTGTATCATGTTTAATTATTTCGATTGTAAAACAGTAAAAAGGTCAAAAGTAAATGTATGAAATTATTTAGTCCTTGTACAATGTGCCAGCAGCCACGCTTTTGCTTTGCACCCGGCTTGTCACGCCTGACTGGTAAATGTTTCCATATTTTTTAACCAAAAAATTAAATATATTTGAATTCAATATAATTCTTCCTCTTTACCTCATGAGAAAGATCGTGGGTTTATTTGATTGTATCTTTTAAATTTTAGTTTATTAATTTTTTATTTAAAAATTAAATAATTTTTTATTACTTAATTTTTAAACTAAACTTATCTACTATTTTAATTTAAATAAATTAAAAATCTTAAATTAAATACACCCTTTGTTTTCTTACATTTGCGAACCAAAAATTTTCCAATATTATTAGAATCTAGATTTTTCTTGTGTTGAAGATGAAATTGCTTAATTATGCCTATCACTTGGAGGATAAATTTCATGCATATAAGTAAAAAATTTATACAACAGTATAAATTTAATATTAAAATAAAAAATAATATAATTTTCCATCGCAAATTATTAATTTGAAAATAATTTTACTAAATATAAAATATCATCAATAAATATTTAAAAATTGATTTTTTATAATTAAAAAATATTATATGTTTTAAATATCAGTCCAAAATCAGTGGCATAATAGTAATTTAAATTATTTTTTAAAATTTTTGTCCCAAAATACATCATAAAATATTCAAAAAGTAATTTTTTATTATTAATATTTTTAAAAATCAGTCGAAAAATTTTTTTTTAAAATTATTTTTTAAAATTTTAGACACAAAATCAGTCGAAAAATATTTTAAAAATTAATTTTTTATTATTATATTTTTAAATATCCGAAACAAAATCCATAGCAAAATAGTAATTTAAAATATTTTTTTGAATAATTTCGTCACAAAATCAATCGAAAAATATTTAAAAAATAATTTTTTAAGAGTTAACAAATATTATTTTTAAATTTCCATTGCAAAATCAGTGACAGAATAATAATTTAAATTATTTTCTTAAATTGCATTCGTAAAATTTATTGCAAAATATTTAAAAGCTAATTTTTTTATCATTAAAAAATATATATTTTTAAAATTGCCATTCCAAAATATTTGTGAAATGAATTTTTTATTATTAAAAATAGTGTTCTTTAAATATTGTTCACAAAATCCTTCACAAAATTTTTTTTTAAAATTATTTTTTAAAATTTATCTTAAAAGAATATATAATTTTAGCATTTGATAAATAATTTTTAAAAATTATTTTGATAAATAATATAATATTTGGTAAATTTTATGCTTTATATTGTAAATAGAAAAAATAGGCTACACTGAATTGTATTGAATAGAATTAAAATTCTTTGGATAATCATGAATTAAAATAAAATAGAAGCAATTTTTTTTTTGGAATCATCCAAGAATGCTTTTAGAAACACACCCAATTCCAAGACTTCTTTTAGAAACACCCATTAAAAGCAAAATTCATTGTCTAAAAAAATCAAAATTTAAAATTTACTAAACAACACATACGATAATTTTCAAAAAAAAAAACAAAGGGAAAAAAAATCAGACATCAATTTGTAACATAGCCTAGGCAGTGACAAACTTGTATTGTAATTTGGGAAAAATCATAACTTTATATATCTAATGAGTCAGAAAAAATGTATTTCACTATAAATTAATTAGATAATAAAAAATCACTCTCCTCCAAAGCTATTATAATAAAAGTCAATTTATTAACAATTACATAAGCCAACGAGTTTAAAAAATTAAATGACTCATGAGTAACCAAAGTAACTAGTAACAAATGTGATTAATGGATATTTTGGAATTAAAAAGTATATTGCTATTATTAAGTATAAAGGGATAATTAAAGAAAATATATATATTTGTTGGTACTTAATTTTTATTTTTAGAGAGTATATATATATATATATATATAATTTTTGGAAGGTATTAAGTAAATGAAAGCCATGGCGGCGATAGCCCGTCTGCAGCTCCCCCAAGCTCCGGCGGCTGCAGTCTCCCTCCCCTCAATCTCTCTATCTCTCTCGTCATCTCTCTCCATCTCTGCCAACCCTCGCCTCCGGAAATTCTCATCCACTCCCACCACACGATGCTCCACCTCCTCCCACTCGGCCCCCACGGTATCAAACTTCTTCTTCTCTCTCTCCCTCCCTCTCTCTCTCTCTCCCTCTCTCTCTCTATCTATCTATCTATATATATATGAGTTTGTTTGAACATTCACATCAGTATTTATCCTCTTTGATTTCTCAAAAAATTGAGAAATGTTCCACATAAGCGTTTCTATTTTTCTTAATTTCTAAAAAAACTTTCAGAGATGTTACCGTAAATTTTTTAATAGGAAAATCTACTGTTAGCACTTTCTGTATTAAAAAAATCCCCCCAGATAATAACACTCTAGTTAAAAGTAGAGAAATTATTTTTTACATTTTATTGTGTATGTATAATTATTTGAAGAATTTTTTTAAAAAAATTTAGAAAGATTGGTGTGAGCAATTTTTAAAATATGGATTTCTTGTAGGAGAAAAGGGTGTCTAAAAAGTGAAATTGATAAATTAAATGAGAAAGATTGGTGTGAATGCTCAGTTTTTAAGATTAAGATTTTCTGCTTCTTGGCTTAAAAGAGCTTATTTTTTGTTTTGATATGATTTTTACATTTTTAAGCTTGAGCTTTGCGTACGAGTTTTTGTAATGCTGAAAAAAGCTAGCTTATTAATTGCTTAAGTTGCAACCAAACAAACCCATATATATATATATATATATATATTTATATCTATGTATGTATATATACATACATAATCTATTATATGTATCTCTCTATTGAATTTGATTGCCCGGGGTTTGAGTGCAGGGATGTTCAGGTGCAAAGTCCATAGTTGGAGATCTTCTGGATTATCTTAATGAATCTTGGACTCATTTTCACGCCACTGGTCTGTAATTATTATTATTAAAATGGTTTACCTTTATATGCAGGGACATAGCTAAGCTATGCAGGGACAGTGGGGCTAGAGCCCCAAATTTTAAAAAACCGCTCCGATATAACTTTTTCAATAAAATCTTTCATATGTAGTTTTAGCTTCTGCATCATTGTGGTTTAGCCCCCTTTTATAATTTTCTCTTACGTTAAGTCTGGCTCCGCCTTGTTTTATGCATGTATGTATTGAGCATTGATACAAATTATGCCTTAGAGTGCTTCTCTGATAAACTCTGTTGGCCTGCATGGCAAACACAAGAAAGGCGTGGTTTGGATTGTGAAAAAAAAAAAAAAAACCTTTTTGAACTCCCCGCAAATGTGTGTGTTCCCGTGAAAATGCTTCTAATTAACTATTTCTTTTCTCTTCTTTGATTTTGAAGTAGAGTGGTGTTTTGTTTTTTGTCTATTAGTTTTACCTAGATTTAGGGTTCATTTTTTGCTTTTATTTGATTATATGCTATACAGTTTTGTTTTCTACATACACGTAATGTGGGATACCTAGATTTTGCAGAAGAGTGTATCTCTACTGAGCTCATCTTTTGTCTTCTGTGATTATGTTGTATGGTCTTTTTACAAGATATGTTTATTTTATTCAGTAAAGTATCTCTTTATTAGGTTCTTTATTTGCTCTTCTTTGATTATATGCAGTAGGACTTCATTTTTAATACAAGCATTGGACCCATAGGAGATATTTCTTTGGTTTTCTATTGGTGGGTCTCAAGATGCTTCATTATTATTTGTATAGCTGAGGCGAAACAGCAGTTAATTGCTGCTGGATTTCATTTGCTAAATGAACACGATGAGTGGAACTTGAAGCCTGGTGGGAGATACTTCTTTACGCGGAATATGTCTTGTTTGGTTGCCTTTGCGGTTGGAGAAAAGTGAGTGAAATTATACATGTTTTTCCAGATTTCACTATCCCTGTTAATTAACCAGTTATGCTTATTTTGACAGCATTTTATGGAGTTATGGTTGGATGTCAAATTTGTTTAATTTTGATATGAGATCCTAATAGGTTGATGTTTGCCTTTCTTAACATTTGAGCCATTCTCGACCAAGCTTTAGCAATCAATAGTGTCTGGAGGTTCTGAAACTATAATTTATTATTCTGAACAGTGCATTGTATATTGCTATCAACTGTGTGAGCTTAGTTTGCAACAAATGGAAAAATTACAAACGCACTCTAAGGTCTTAGTACACCAAAAACAAAGAGATAAACTATGTGAGCTTAAAACACATCTATGAGCTACGAGGTTTGTAGATTTTAGGACAACTTTTTTTTGATTACTTCAATGTGAAATTTTTTAGCTAGAATTTCCGGGCCATACCCTACTCTTGTATTATATCTTGTGTATATATATTTTTACTTCTTTCAGTCAGGAACCTCTGCAGTTTTTCATGTCTATTGAAAAGACCTTGATCAGAATTGTCTCCCTTATCTTTGATTATCTTGCTTACTAAGCTTTTCTGTCAGTTTTACAGGTACCAAGTCGGAAATGGTTTTCATGTAATCGCAGCTCATACTGACAGCCCATGCCTAAAATTGAAACCAAAATCCGCATCTACAAAGTCTGGCTATCTTATGGTCAATGTTCAAACTTATGGAGGTGGTTTGTGGCATACATGGTTTGACAGAGACTTAGCCCTAGCAGGGAGGGTCATAGTGAGAGATACGGACGGTGGTTTTTTGCATAAGCTTGTAAAAGTGAAACGGCCTCTATTACGAGTGCCTACATTGGCGATTCACCTTAACCGGTTAGTTGATATTTTACATCCTTGGTGCCCATGCTTTGTCATACTGAGAAAAATGGATCTATGTTGAGATCAAATTCTTCATGTGAGGACGGACGGGACTTAATTAGATGATTGCCAGTTTCCTGTTAATTGTAGCTTAATTCTTTTTTTTTTTTTTAAGTTGGGGTGTTTTAGTTTGGTTCCTCGCTTCGGCCTTATGTTGATTAATGGATTATGTGCTTATTGTTACCCAGAGCTCCTCTTCTTTGGTTGTTAGGCTCTGGTTCAATCCTTGAGCCTGATGTAAATTATTGAGGAAATGCTATATCTCAGCACAATGTTAGTTGCCAACCTCTATGAGTTCTATTCTGAAACTTGGAGGAGAAAAATTGCTAGTTCCTTGAGAAATTAGACTACTGTAAGAGTAAATCCGATCAATTTCTTATGGAAGTTTATCACCGAGAGACTATCTAGTTTTGTAAGCACTTGTTTGACATCCAAAAGCTTGAGATTATGATTTGATTTAAGAAATCTAATATTTTCTTTTATTGGGTGTCTAGAGTTTACGTTCTCTGCATTTTCTAAAACTCCTCTTCTTATGTCTTTTTCAGCACAGTAAATCAAGATGGGTTTAAACCAAACCTGGAGACGCACCTTATTCCCTTGTTAGCAACAAAGATTGAAGATCCATCCTTGGACCCCAATGAGAAGAGTAATACTGCAAAAGCTGAGCACCATCCCCTTCTTATGCAGGTATTTACCTCTGTTCGTCTACATTCAATGATTCAACTCTAGAGGAAAATTACAACACAGTGTTTACTTATATATGTTTGTTTTTGTAAAATCTACTAATTCAGAACAATTTCACATCCTGCTCCAGTAAATTCGGTTAACAGCATGGGTTTCTTTAGCTGTTGGATTGTGTTGGCGTTTTTTCCTTCTCATTTCTGAATTCTCCTTGTGCTTGGAGCTCTTAAATTGTTGGTTTGATGACGTCTTTTGTGATGCTATTGCAAAACTTTTGCTCGAACCCATTGTCTGGGTTTTCTTTTAGGTTTATTCTCACAGCAATATGTTCTCATTGTACTTTTCATGTGAAAAGTATATCCGATTCCTGTCATCATTTTTATTCCAGTTTCGTAATTAAGTGTGTTGGATTATCATTCTAGTAATTTCTTCATCGTTTTGATGCTCAGGTTTTGTCTGATGAGCTGGGTTGCAGTGTTGGAGATATATTAAGCATGGAGCTGAATATTTGTGACACCCAACCTAGCTGCCTCGGCGGTGTGAATAATGAATTTATTTTTTCTGGAAGATTGGATAATCTTGCATCTAGTTATTGCGCTCTAAGAGCTCTTGTAGATTCATGTGAAACACCTGGCTTCTTATCCAGTGAGCATGCAATTCGAATGATTGCTCTCTTCGACAATGAAGAGGTAATTTGCTTATACATAACAAGTCTTATGGAAGCTGTTGCATATATGAATTTTTTATTCTTGTAAGTCTTATGCACATATATTTGGGGAAGTATCATGATCAAATGCACTTGGTAGATTAATTATCCCTTAGTTACATGAGATCCTGTATTCACTCAAAGATTTATCAAGTCCGCTTGGAATATTTCCATTTCTTTCATTAAAGCATTTAGTCGATTGGTCTTAAAAACGTAGCAGTGAAAAGATAATGGCATATGGGAGAGGAACAAAAATCCTTCTGTCATCGTCTAACTGATATCACATTTTATTGATAGAAACAGTTGTGTAACTAAAAACAATAGCTGTTTCCACTGAAATAGTACTTAAAATATGCCGAAAGAAGGGATTTGAGAAAGTTCCATTTTTTCATGCAATGATGAGTTTGTATGTCATCCTTTTTGTTGCTTCTCAAATATGTTTGGAAAAAATAACTGACCATCGTGCTATTGGATACATAGGCATAATATATATACATATATGTGTGTGTGTTTGTGATTGTATGTGTGGCACTGTGTGCGTACACCTTGTTCAATTTTGAGTAATCTTTGTAAAATTCGTCTAGCATGGCTCCTGTCTCTTCTTGTGCAGGTGGGTTCAAATTCAGTTCAGGGAGCTGGTGCCCCTACCATGTTTCAGGCTATGAAACGTATAGTTGGTAGCTTAGCTCATGATTATATTGGAGAGGGTGCATATGAGCGGGCAATTCGCCAATCCTTTCTTGGTTTGTGTCTTCGTTCTTTGTGGCTTTCTGTGTATAGTTTTTTTGCTTCTTGGTGTTAAGTTCTCTGGATTATGCTCTATGTAGTGTCTGCTGATATGGCTCATGGAGTTCACCCTAATTATGCCGATAAGCATGAAGAACACCATCGTCCTGAATTACAGAAAGGGCTTGTCATCAAGCATAATGCCAACCAACGCTACGCCACCAGTGGGGTTACAGCTTTCCTTTTCAAGGAAATTGCTAGAATTCATAACTTGCCAACTCAGGTGCTTACTGTTATGTTTTGAATTATTTAGTTTATTGGGTGTTCGTTGTTGAAGGGCGGGTCTGGCGCAATGGTGGAGTCTCTCCATTGTGTGCTGGTGGTCATGGGTTCGAATCAGCCTCCCTGCAAAGCAAGGGAAAGGCTGCCTAAATATTTCCTTTCCCAAACCCCACAGTGTGTGAGCTTCGGCACTGGGTACGCCCTTTTTATTGGGTGTCCGTTGTTCTTAGGACATGGTAACTCTGATTTCTTTTATTACTGTGTGCATGAAAAATAAAATAGAGACAACCTTACATCTGTTGCCCAAGATTGTTTACTTGTAGGGGCAAAAACTGCAAGACTCAATAATTTTTCGTTTGCCTTTGAGTAGGAATTCGTGGTGAGAAATGACATGGGATGTGGATCGACTATTGGTCCAATAATTGCTTCTGGGGTAGGCATTCGCACCGTCGACTGCGGGATTGCTCAACTTTCCATGCACAGGTATTACAAAATATTTTTATTTTTTAATCGTGCAATAACTTGATTCGCACATTAAGATTAAGCAATATACTTTGAAACATTTCTAGATATTGCATAGTTCACTTGTTGACGATATATCAACTATGCGTATTGACTATTAACTCACAGTCTGATTTTATATCAGTAAATGCTTGGGCTCAAAACTTATGCAGATTAGCATAGAACATGAGGGTTGTAACAATGGTTTTATGTTATTGCAAGGGCTGAAAGAAACTAATCCATCATTTTAGTTAATTATCTTTTCTTCTTAACTATGATCTTCCAGAATATATCATCGTACTTGCGTTTTTTCTGTTTTGCGTATTACCGAGGGTGACTTTCTATTTGCTCTCAATATTTGCAGTATAAGAGAAATATGTGGGAAAGAAGATATTGACATTGCCTATAAGCATTTCAAGGCTTTCTACGAGACATTTTCAAGCATCAACAGAAAGTTGAATGTGGATTAATTTGTTCGGGATTATCACTACCCGACGATTTGAAGTTGATTTTCTACATCTTTCCAAAGTTGATTAGGTATGCAATTTTATCTTTTTATTCTTCTCTATAAATAATCTCTTATTTGTAAGGAGTATGAAAGAAGGTAAGCCTCGTAAGAATTGGGGAAATGTTTAAGCTCACTCTTTGTATTAACCATTATCATGATGCAGTGTTGTAATATTACATTTTGCTTGTTATTTCTAAATTGTACCAAATTTTATGAAAGAAAGTCTTTTCCTTATATAGGGCTTGTTAATTATTGGCATTTAAAAAAAAAAAAAATGCCATTTGGGTTTTCAGATTTTAAGCTGAGTTTATTTGTTATTTTGGTTAAAATAAGCCGAAAGCTTTAAATTGAATGCATCTAATTTTTTCTTCAAAAAAAGTAAGTTAACTTATTCGTTTAAAATATGCAACCAAACGAATCAATGGTAAGAAATTTCATGTGTTACATTATTTGCAAGAGGATGCAAGTTTAGTTTGCCAAAAACAACCTTTTAAGAAAGAGAAAAAGGGAAAAAATAAGGAAAATAGTAGGAACAAAAAAGGTATCATTTATCACCCTTCTACTAAAGAATAGTTTTTGGTGCAATTAATATCCTTTGGAGAAGATTGAAAACTTGGTGGTTTAACACTATGGCTGTGGCTATAACGACCTTCACTCTCTTCTTCTATAGTTTCCAACCTATTCACAAAACTCTGTCTCTTCTCAGGGCGCTGCACGTGTGGCGGCACTGCCTCGTTATCTTGCCACGGGGCGCTAACCGGCCTCGACATTTCTCGCTCTCCTAGTCCTAGAGCTATCAAGTTTTTGGTTTATTTTGTCTTATGAAACTAACCAATGAGACAAATATATATGGTGGAAAAGTTGGTTTCCTCAATGCACATATTCCCCACTATTGTTCAGAACCAATTCTCAGTATTTTTTTGCCCTAATTTTGTAATGAGCAGTGTCACATCATCTCAAATAGTATACCTAAAATCCTTATCCGTACTAATTTCAGAAATGTATTTTAATATATAAAGTGTATTACAATCCAAAACTAGAAGTAAATCTTCAAAACAGTATATCAACAGATAAAGTTTTTTGTGAGTTGAAATACTTTAGCTTTGTAAGGCATAAAATCCTTGATTATTGGAATAAACAAAATATTGGCTAGTAACAACTCGTAAGATTTGGATAAGCATGGCCAATAGATTATAGAGCCAATTTGATCAATTTGAAAATGGATTGGGATTTTATACATATGAGTCCTATATACATTGACTTATCGAGTGACATGTACGATAGAGACTATTGATACTTAAGATAGTGATTATTAATTCATAGCATTATTGTTTTAAAATCGAATATCATGACTTTGATCATACTATAAAATATATTATACGTGTGTATGTATATATATATATTTAATTAACATACTAATAACAACAATGATATATATGAATTTATATATATCATAGTCATATTTGTATATATTTTTTTAATTTAATATTTCTTATTTTGGGTAAAAAAATAAATCCAAACTCAAATCCGAAATTTTAAAAAATTCAAAATTTTTTTAAATTAAAATTTGAACCCAAACTTTAAGTAAAAAAATTAAAATCGAATTGCATCAATTCAATTTGGATTTCGAATTACATGCAAACCATTAAGCCACGAGAACATGGGCACCCTATACACTCCAAAGTGTACTGAATTGAACAAAATTATGTACTACTAGCAAATAGATTGTACTATATTGTACTATCCAATGTGCCCACAAACCGAATCGCTTTAAGAAAATACCAATTACCAAACAACTCTCGTAAATATAATGAGAATCAAATAAAATAATTTGGATTCAAAATAATATAGGGGACATAAAATTTACGATATTCAATTTTAAGTTAATATAAATTTAATTTGAGCTTAATCCAGCGAGCTAATACTGGCGTGTGTTTTAATTACATAAATATAAATTTATGTAATAGAGATATTACAAAGTAGTATAATATATGAAATAAAATTTGTAATTTGGACCAAATGATCTCTATTTTCTCATTGATTTTCTCCTTAAAAATGATGTGCTTTGTACGCTGTCTTTGTTTTGTTTATATATATGAAGTAAGCCATTATTTTTCTGCTACAGTACATGGTTGAGAAATAAAAAAGATGGTCATTGTGTTATTAGATTTATAACAAGATTATTTATTTGTTTTTATTTTTTCCTTATTCACTGCATCATTAGATTTATAACAATATTATTATTATTATTATTATTTTATTTTTATTTTTATTTTTAATTTTTAATTATTATTTTATTTTTTGCTTTGGTCATATCGAAACAAGAAGTGACCATTTGGCAACTGACCAACAATTCAAAATAGGCCATACATATTTGAGCCCTTCATGTATTAGTTTATAGCGTACCAACCCTCAACTAATTCACATCTAACTAAGAATTAACATATAATATATTTTACCAAGTCATACGCATAATATTTTCTTTTAGGTGTTTGTTAGGCTACTGTGCAAACATTAGGGATTCCTTAAATTCGAAAAAAAAAAAAATCGAAACAAATTATCTAAAAAAGTCGGTTTGGAATATAGGGATTTAAATTATTAAATTTCGGGTATTTGAACACGTTCAATTCGAAATCGGGAATCGAAAATAAAATTTCCGGATTTCTCAAATTTTGCTAAAAATTCAAATTAGTTTAATTTTGATATATTATTTGTTTAATCTTATGTGCCAATTGTATCACCAATTTGTCGAAATATTTTTGGATCGGGATCAAGAGTTGATTATAAAATTCTCGTAGGTATCCCAAATTTTCCGAAATATTATTTATTTAATTTTATATATTATTTATTTCATCTTATTTACTTTAAAATTTTGATATTTTAATATTCTCGGTTTGGGTTCGGTTTCTTATTTTGTGTTCGGTATCGATTCTATGTTTTAAGTTCGGAAAATTCGAAAAATGGGTTTCAGTTGGAGAAATTGATGCCCACCCATATGTTAGGCTACATTGAGTGCATTTATCTTTTTATTGTGAACATTACTTTTTGCAAGCATCTAATTTGAGCAAATATGTTTTTACAATAATGATTATACATGCGAATATTTCTCAATATTTTTTGGTTATTTGAAATGTCTGTTTTGTGTGCTTGTATCCTTCATATAAACATGCTATATTTTTTATTTTTTTTGGGGTTGAACAAATTTTATTTTTTTAGACAATATGTACATATTTTTAAAATGATACAATCCCACGCGGAGTACACATAACCTTAAACTCTTTTATAGAGTAATAAATGTATTGCATGAGCACAAGAATTAAAAAATTCATTAAATACTATAAATTTCAACAAAAAAATATATACAAATTATCTAAATATCCTTACTAAATATTTATTTTTTGTGCAATGGTTAGAATATTTAATTAAAATAAAATAGGTAGAATTGAAAATAGAATAATAAATACATTCTTAATTTTTTAAAGTGATGTTTATTTTGAAACAAATTTTTATCTAAAGCAATATTTATTTTGATCCGAGGAAGTATTGCGGTGGTGATTTTTTTATTTTAAAAAGTAAAAAAAT
>MKEJ01015403.1:0-14976 GCA_001753735.1 Embelia ribes
TAAATAATAAAATGCACATCTCCCTAACAGTTTAAGTTTTTAGGTGAGATGGTAGCACATAACATAACATCCTCAAACTGATAAAATTCAATTTCAATTAAAAAATCAATTATATCTCCAGCAAATCTGATTTGTAATTTCTTTCTTCACCAATATTTCTGGCTTTGACAAATGAAAACAGCTCCAGGAAAAGCAAATGGCAAGCAGAAATTCTGGGTTTCATCTTTCTATCACTGGAACAAGTTGTAGCTACGACTAATGAAATTTCATCATCTACTACAAATCTCTTTATACTAACGATGATTACTATCTTTTCCAATTTAACAAAACATGGCGACCAGGGATTTGGAACACTACACTCAGCATCATTGAAGTCATAATTTCTCATTCATGAACCAAAACTTAGTACCAAAATTAAGATGCTTAATGAGAACCTTAACTATCCTTTGACTTGAACTCATGAACACAAAATGTATTATTTCTCATTAATATGCAAAAACTATGATGGGGATACTTATCAAAATTGGGACAGAAATTTACAACACTACTTTACCCTTATTGAGGTTTTTCTCCAACACCATGCCTCCTGCAAAACTGAGCCATAAATGCTCATTACAATGTAATGATCATTGCCACTACATAGTACAATATTATCCGCTTTATTCCATCTCTAAAATGCTCTAGCACGATGCCCACACGAATTTAGAACATTTCATGCAAAAATAGTAAGAAAATGCCTCTGGCGAAATTTCACAAAATGCTCATTACCAATGTAACAATCATTGCCTCCATTGGTAAAACATAGAACATTCCATGCGAAATTATCCATGCAGCGTGATACTTTCCAGAGGGTCACTCATCCCTGGAATGCTCTAGCACGACACCCACACGACCTTTCAAATGTGTTGCATTAAGTAATTTCACGATATACGAAGTGTGATGAGTGGCTTCCCCACTTGCCACTGTTGCATGGGCATGGCAGCCTGCCAACATGATAACCCACCCAACATTGCTCCGTCCGTCCACGCACATCCACCCACCCAAGAGCGACCCTAACAGCGGGGCTGCTGCTTCCAAATAGTTATGAACATGTCTCCATCTCTCTCAATTTCTCCAGGAAAAGGGTACCCCTCTTTCATTTTTGCGAAATTCTGCCAGAGGCATTTTCACAAACAGTTGGAGGGCATTTTTTTTATTTTTTTATTTTTCTGTGCTTGCACTCTGTTTCCCCAAGAGAAATCATCATCAGCAACAACACACAACAATTTTCTAGTCTAATAAGAAACAACTTATAACATGACCAGGTTTTCCATAAACGCACCATCATTTCTTAGCGTCAGCTGCTACTATTATCGTTTTATGATTTTGCATTTTCACGTTATTACATGACCTGGGTTGGGTTCTAGAGGTTGGTATTATTAGAAAATACTTCTTTAAAATATTTTCCATTTTGGCTTTTCAAAGTTAATTCGGCACACCCTTTTTTAGAAAAATTTAGTCATTCGGAAACAAAATAATTTTACATTATTGCTGTTACTCATTATTAAAAACAAAAGAGAGTCAAATATTTTTTGGGACACACTTAATCGTTAATATTCATTTCAAATTTGAATATGAAATTACCTAAAACTACAATTAAACTAACTATACTATTTATGGCCAGATGGGGTGTGAAAATGAATGTAACTTTCTTAATTCACTCGAGCGGAGGTGTTCCATATACTTATGAATTAATGAAATTGATTAAAATTAAAATTTTGGAACTAAATTAATAAAATATGCTGGTGAATATTTTTTTATAGTTGTAGCATATATGGTGGAATTCACCTTCATTCTATTGGCCGACGTAGATAATTTAGTATATGAGTTTATTGTCATTCTACGTTATTACTCGGTTATAGATTTTACAGACCTAACTTTTGAGAAGTAGGATTTTTTTTGTATTGCGCTTCATATTTCCTCTTCTCTAGGCCATGGTGGTGGAACTTGGTCACTGACCCTGCTAAAAGTAATTGGGTTTGAAGATCGAGTAGTGGATGCTGGATAGAATAGATTATCAATCATCTAGTGAGTTTTAAGACCATTGGCGGTGGATGCAAATATTCTTCTATGGGCATAGGGTTTGTGTTTAAGCCCTACTAATGTTGCACCTTGATTGGTTAGACCTCTTATGTATTTTTTGTTATTTCTAGCCTAGTATAGTATCTTAATTGTCTATTTATTTTATATTAGGCTAGTTTGTGTTCTGTTGTGCATTTCTAGTCTAGTTTTGTGTATTCATTGACTATGTAATTTGTGCTAGACTAGTCGCATTTTAACTCATTCTAGAGTGAGTTGTAATGTTGGCTGAACAGATGTCACCTTGTACTTTATTGTATTTTTTTTTACAATTAATAAAATTGAAACTTAAAAAAAATATAATATAATAAATAATTCCTCAGCAAATTATATCAATTTGATGGCTGATTTTAAAGAACTTTCCAGATTATAAATCTGACCATGATTTTTGACTTAAGTAGATGTCAATTAGGATCGGCACATTTTAGTCACTAAATCGGGCGAAAGTGTAAGACTTTTAGTTTAAGAACGGTAAGAGCGATAGCAAAGATTGGGAATGGAAGTCTCCTTTATTCACAAAAAATTTAGTCACTCATCATTTAATTGCAAGCATTTTAACTCTTATTTATTGGTTAAATTCTAAACGGATCCTAATTTCTAATTTGCACTATAAGCTAAAGAATTACATTAGTTTGCCAACAAAAACGATGTAATAACCTTGTTCTCACGAATGCGAGTGAGCGTAGCACTCATCATTATTTAACTATTTAAATGGTATAGATATTATTATCACTGAAATATTCTCGTTCCAAATCCTAAGTAAATAATTTTTATCATATCAAAGGATATCTTCCCCCTGCATCCAAAAATGACAATGCTAACCTTTCCAACCGTTGGATCACTTTTAAACTATCATCGTAATATAGGTCCTACAGATAAAAGAGTTTAGTTTCTTAAGTTTCAATTCTTAACCCATGACTTAGGACATTTTCCTGAACATCTGTCATGTACATTGTTTTACAGATAGTTGGCTAGGAGAAGGAATAACTATTGTAGTTGCTAGTTGCTGATTTACAAGCATTTTTCAAAACATATATCCATTACAATTTATTACACCACACTTCCCTACTATTATTAAATTTTATTAATTTAAAAAAAAAAAAAAAACTCTAATAGGGGGGAAGGGGAGAGACAAAGGTGGGGTCACGAACACACGTTATAGTAACAGGCAATTCCATGTGCCCACATGGCGCTTCTTAGCCTTCCTTTCCTTCTCTCTCTCTCTCTCTCTCTCTCGCTCGGTTTAAATTCTCTCTCCACTCCACCAAGCACCCTCTGATCCTCTGTTCCTCTGAATAGACAAAACACATAAATACATATACATACATACATACATATAAATAATTCTACAGCGAGAGAGAGAGAGAGAGATGGAGAAGGGGGGCGATGGTGGGTTCGTGAGAGCGGATCAGATTGATCTCAAGAGCTTAGACGAGCAGCTCGAGCGCCACCTCAGCAGGGCCTGGACTATGGAAAAGAACAAGAAGCCCCATCCGCCGGAGCACCACGGCGGCGGCGCCGTCACAAGGCAGCGGCACGAGTGGGAGATCGAGCCGTCGAAGCTCGTCATCAAAGGCGTCATTGCTAGGGGCACTTTCGGTACTGTCCACCGTGGCGTTTACGACGGCCTCGATGTCGCCGGTCGGTCTTGCCCTAATTTTCTAGTTTATTACATTAACTCACCACGAATTCGAGAATTTTTGGGGACCAAATCTGTTACTTTCTCGTAACTTGGGGTTTAGTGTTATTTAACTGGAAAATATAGGACCACATAGAATTTGGTTAAGACTACAGTAAGCATTATTATAATTTGCCCAATAAATTAGTATTCTTTACATTGCTTTGAGCCGAGTTGCTAATTGGGGGTCAATTCTGTTACTTTTTAAAAGTTTGGCGTCTCCTATCATTTCCATCAAAACTATGGGACCACATAGAGTTTTGGTCAAAACTACAGCACCCATTACTTTCATTTGTCTTGAAAAATTATTCTTCCTTATTATTTTAAACATGTTGACCATTACTATGCCTGCCTATAGGAGGTGGTTTACTTATTTAATTTATTTTTTTAATCAATTATGCTGGGTAATGCACAAAAAAATTCAAATTGACCTTGAAAATTGTTATAAGCTTGAAATATTTCTGAAATTTAGATTGGGGAGCTATGGCCTCTTTCTGTTCTCTTTTAGTATCATTTTTTTTTTTAAAATTGTAAGGCTCTTGTGATAATCACACTGAGAGTATGAATTTTTTACTTTTAGAATGAAGTTGTGGTTAGACTAGTTTAATTTTAACTATCCATTGAGTAAGTTGCAGTACTTTGATCTCAATTGCATCCAAGGTGTATACCCCAAGAATTTGTGATTTCTTGGTTTATATAAAATTTTCAATTTCCAAAATAGCATTCAACCTGTTACTGTTACATGCAGTTGCGGATTCAAGATTTTTGTGTACTGGGTTTAAGTCCATTTATTTAGAAATTAACTCTAAATATTAAAATTTAGGTGAACTGGACCTAAACTTATAATAAAATGTTTAAATTTTATGTATACATCATACATAAGTTTCGGAGGAGGAGAGTGCCGTCACGTCCACCATCGGGCGTGATGAAAATTCGTGTTCTGAACGATTTGATATATTCTAAATGGCATGGCCAAGTGCATGGCTTTTGATAATTGGTATTAGCACATGTACCTGTTTTGGTGGAAAAACTTATTTATTCTTTTTTTTTTTTGGGTACAAATAGGGGACTTGAATATTCTGTGCACAAATAAGGATTGTTAATAATGCTGCAATGCAATGAATAAAATTTTCCAGAATTGGTTGTTGCCAAAATGTCAATTAGTAATAATTTTGATATGGTCGGCTCTGTGGTAGGATTTGGTGGGCCTTTTGTTAGTCATCTCTTCTGTTATGTCTCACCTCCCCTTATAGCACATGCATTCCAATTTAAGAATCTCATTACATTTTTTTATATGCTACACTCACTACTAGCAGAAATCTCAAATAAGTATTTTTACACTTTTTCTCTTTCATTGCAAGGATCTTATCTTTTCAATTCTTAATTATTATTTTATTATTTTAATATTATTATTATATTATTGTAACAAAGAATAATATCTTATAAAATTTTAAAAGTACACATTACTCATGGAAGTCTAGTTTCTTGCTGTAGAAACTTAGACACTTCATTTCTTACTTAAGGATTTCACCAAAATAAACTCCCTTGCATTCATGAATGCTTATTGATGTGGGACCTACAATAAGAAACTAGCGATGTATATGCTCTTATATGCCATGTTCCTAATTATTGCCACTTTTTTCTTTCTCTGAGACTTTTTGGGTATTCATGTTCAAAATTTAATTTATATTTAAGATATATATATTTTTAAATTGCTTTTTATTTCTTTTTATGGGTGTTTGCGTTACAAAATCCGTGAGTCCTAACACGGGTTGGATACAGTCATAGCCATGTGACTGCATTAAATCTGAATGATAATGTTACTTTTCACGCATTCAGCTTTCATGTGAGTGTTCTTTTGTTACTTTAAAGAAATGAAAATATATATATGTAAAAGTTATTACTTAATGTAGAAAGCTTGGTAGTCCTAAAGGTTAGGATCAGAAAATCTGTGGCTGTTTCCGTGGGAATAGTCATTATCATTATCAACATTGCCATTCTCATATTAGTCCTTCTAATTAGGTAAAAAATACTTTCAGTACCCTAGTCAAATGGAAATTTGCGATCATCTATGTAATACGCCTCAATTGTACTTGGAAAATGATTCGCATATAGGCAATTATGTTCCGAAAGTGTATCGACTCTTATTTTACAATATTTTGTGTATTTATCCTATAATTAAGGAAATGATCAACAGAAAAAAATCAAGATGTTGATACGTAAGAGTTTATATACTTTGTGTATATGATTGTCTCGACGTGTATACCCCAATGTGTGAAAATTGTGCCAATCACTACGAATCTGTCTGCAATTCTTAGGATGTGATGTCACGCGTCTGAAACACATTTGCTTCAATACGATGTCTCCCGAAGGATTTCTAACCATCTCTCTGTATTCATAATAAATTGGGATACTAAATCTTGCTTAAAAATATAAAATTAGGGTCTTTGCACTTTCCTCTTTTGATATGCTTAAGTCGCAATTTTCAGCTCTTAGTGTTTCTTGCAATGTTACTTCATCATATCAGTTGGTTAGTGATGTATCTCAACCATATCATTTGAACTAAAAACCGTGACAATCTAAAGATTGAAAATGAAAATCATTAATAAGATCCATCGTAACAATTGTTATCTTTGTCGGATGCCCCTTTCTTCGTATAACTTGGTAGTTCACAAGAAGAGTTTTTCCTTGTTCTGTTTCCGTTGTCTACACAAACACTCCCACTTGGATTCTAAATAACGAATATACCAGTGCTGATATATTTTTGAGATGGGCATTTTCTCAATTAAGTATTGTTTTATGAAATCTAATTTGTAATATACAGTTAAGTTGCTTGACTGGGGAGAAGAAGGGCATAGGACAGAAGCCGAAATAGCGACATTGAGGGCTGCTTTCACGCAGGAAGTTGTGGTGTGGCACAAGCTCGACCATCCTAATGTTACGAAGGTCAACTTTCTTTAAACGCGTTGAAATTACATTTGTTAGGTTATGCTTCTTAGTTAGCTGCCATCTAGCCCATGTTTTTACGTAATGAACTTGGTAAAGACACGGTAAAATATGGTTATAACTACAATTTTATACATTTATCATCATTGATTAACAAGAATCCTGAATACGGAAAATAATATTCGCATATTTAACATCACCCTATGATAATGAGGAAAAGTAAGAAAAAAGAATAATAACTTGACCATTCCATTTCTTGTCACAATGCTTTTGTACAAATAAAGTATGTTATATCTAAATGGCATGTAAAAATTGATTAGCGGCGCTTACTAAGTCTAGCAAAAAACCAGGATAAGGTATCCCTACAGGGTAAAAGTTTATTTTGATCGAAGAAAGCCCCTTGAGACCACTAATAGTTTAATATAGAGTATATGACAGCTTGGGTGTTCTAGAGCTTTTGTACATGCATGGTTAACTTATTTCAAGGTTTTCAACTTTTGATGAATGACAGTAGTTGTAGTGATCGTACTTTTAGATAGTCATTGCTGGTATTAATTATCTTTAGAATCACGTGTTATTCTATTTTCAGTTCATAGGAGCAACAATGGGCTCTTCGGGTCTCAATATACAGACAGAAAACGGCCATATTGGCATGCCAAGTAATTTCTGTTGTGTAGTTGTGGAATATCTTCCGGGTGGGGCCCTCAAATCTTACCTCATAAAAAACCGAAGAAAGAAGCTGGCTTTCAAAGTAGTCGTCCAAATGGCTCTCGATCTTGCTAGAGGGTAACCACATTCTTGATTTGTCTTTGTGTTAGGTGTGCAACTTAGGCGTAATTTTCTGTACTAAGCCAATAATTTTGCAGATTGAGCTATCTCCACTCTCAGAAGATTGTCCACAGAGATGTAAAGACGGAGAATATGCTATTAGATAGGACCCGCACAGTTAAAATTGCTGATTTTGGGGTTGCTCGTGTTGAGGCCTCAAACCCTAACGACATGACTGGAGAGACTGGGACTCTTGGTTACATGGCCCCTGAGGTCTTTCCAAATAGGACTTTACTCAATAAACATTTTTTAATAACCCCATTTCAAAAATTTACTTTCATGGCTTCATCTTGAAAAGTTACAAGCTTGCTTTCTTTTCAACTCTTAACTTATCATGATGGGGTTAGGACCTTAGAACTCGAGTTTCATTTTATTAGTTAATAATCTTATTTTTACAGGTTCTTAATGGTAACCCCTATAATAGGAAGTGCGACGTGTACAGTTTTGGCATCTGTTTGTGGGAGATATATTGTTGCGATATGCCATATCCTGACCTAAGTTTCTCCGAAGTTACTTCAGCTGTTGTCCGCCAGGTATACAACGTTTTAAGCCGACCTGCTTTTGCTTTTCAAAAGAAAAAGATCGCTACTATTTGGTTGTGGCATGTTTTGTTTTTCCGTCTCCTATACCTTGAAAACACGTTTCTTTTATTTTTGAGTTTTTCGAAACCGGAATCCTTAGTATGCAATTTTCTTGGAAAATTACATAAACAATAGAAGGTTGCTACTATAACTCGCATATTGAGCCTTTTAGTAAAATTGACAATTAACATGCCATCGGAGCTCAGGATGATAAAAGGACAAATGTTCCATCATCGCAGAGAACTTGCATTACTGCATTTGAAATATTTAAAATTAATAAATTAACAAGAAAATAATTGGCTTCCCTAGAAAATGATGGACTTCGTTCAAATGAAGCAGAGGCATGCCTGCACATGAGTGGGTTTCCTTTGTAACACTTTGAGCTTTTAATAGAATTTGCAATTTAACACATTTTGTTTCACATTTTCTAGCTAGTTTTGGAGAATCCATTCTGAATGCGCCCCATATTGACATTGTTTTTGACTGGATAATTGTATTTGATGTTACAGAATCTGAGACCAGAAATACCAAGGTGTTGCCCGAACTCTCTTGCGAACGTAATGAAACGGTGTTGGGATGCTAACCCTGACAAGAGACCAGAGATGGACGAGGTTGTCTCCATGATAGAGGCCATTGACACTTCCAAAGGCGGTGGTATGATCCCTGTCGATCAAACTCAAGGCTGTTTTTGTTTCCGAAAATATCGTGGGCCTTAATTTTTTGAAAATCTGCAGTATTTTGTTCGTGAAAAAGTGGATAAAACTGAAATTTCGGTAGAATTGTAAAGTTCTTTTAAATATTCATATAACTGTTTTTTTATTGGTCTTCTGAAGTTCTTCAAGTATATGTATTTGGTTGTCTTGCAATTTGGTGACTAGTTGAATATGCGCTGCACCTCTTCTGTAAGATCCTTCATAATATATTGGTGAAAAGATTATATAGAAGAATTTTATTATAATTTTTATTAGAATTTGGAATTTTATTCATTTTCTATCAAATTTAGTATAATACATATTATCCCAACAAGCATGGACCTAGCCGTGGACTCTGGTGGTATGGCTGTATGTGACAATATTGTGCTAATGACTATCGCACCTGTTAAGAATACGAACTGAACAAATAGGATGATAATCTATTGTTGCACAATGTAGAACATTTTTCACAGCACTATTATGCCGTTGATGAGAAAAATAACAGGGGTTAATTTGCACATATATACACGTATTTTCCAAACCTTCGTAAAAGAAAAAGATGGCCACACAAGTGAGCTCGATAAGTAAGCTGCGACTGTTGATAATAACTAGAGTTCTACATGAAAGCTAATAAACGTCTATTTTGAACTTCTATATTTGAAAAAAGCTAATAAAATAACTTCAGCACGGTTCTGTGCGTGTATATGTGGAATTATTAAGGTATATGGCATATGTATATGGTAGTTCTTACGGAAATTTACTGACCCTAGGATAAATTACAAGCTATAATTATAAGGGGAAAAGAGTACCTAACACTATTAAAAGTAGTGGTGGGAGGCAAAATTCTGATCGTATAAATAAAATCTTGTAATTAAAAATTATAAGAATAATTTTGTAAATTTATATGTAAAATTCGATTTATGTAGATACAAATTTATCTTCCATTAATATTAAAAAATTATAGTGGTAGACACTCGTATCTTCCCATTTCTACTACAGTAATAGTGACCGATCCATGGGCGGCCACCTAAAAAAATGCTTTTGACAAGTGGTTTATTGCACCCATCTCGAAATTAAAATAAAATAAATTGGACTTATCGACGAAAGTGCACAATAATCATTTCATTGTCCTCTGCATTCTGCAATGTAGTTGGCATCCCGTGCAAGAGATCTCCCTATAACGCTTTTTGGGTTGAAGATTGTATTATTTAATTTATCAATTTTTTTATTTAAAAAATATACAACATTTGATTGTTTAACTTTTAATTTAAATTTATTTTTATTTTAACCTAAATAAAATAAAATTTTTTTTTTTAATAAAAAATAAGCTAATTGGAAAAGACTCACGAATCAATCATGAAAGTCCAATCTATTACATGCAAAAGTTATTCTTATAATAAGACAACAAAAAAATAAAAAAAAATAAAAAAATGTTCGCATTTGTATGGATTAGGCAGGTAGGGTCAAAA
Organism: Embelia ribes; assembly: GCA_001753735.1. NCBI lineage: Eukaryota > Viridiplantae > Streptophyta > Magnoliopsida > Ericales > Primulaceae > Embelia > Embelia ribes. The sequence continues at coordinate 10,313 of MKEJ01015403.1, forward strand.
ATCAAAGACTTGGATTCGGAATACGACATCCAATTATTTACTATGGCATTATCTTCCAAAAACAAAACAAAACATACTTTGGTATGGCAAATTACATGGACAAACCTCTTCGTTTATCTCTTATATCAATTTCCTCCCTACAACACGATCATAAGCCATGGGTACGATGGGAAAAGGGCCGTATAAGATGGTCAGGCAGTGCACCAATTTGAAAGTACGTGAATCTTAAAATGAGAATGGAAGAAAAAAATAGATAGACATGAATCCCTAAAAAAGTTGAATGTAAAGATATTATTTAAAATTGCAATTATTGGATATTTTAAATAAAAAATGAACAATTCGTTTGGGAGAGAGAAATTACCAATGGGGTATATTATTTGTAACTTGGGGAGTATCTCTTTGCAGTGTCAACGCAGCTGACACTTGTAAACGCATAGTTTTTCCAATTAAGGCTGTATCTATACAAGTGTTTTCATAAGCACAGAACAAGCCTTCACTAGTTAGAGGCATCTTCGTTAATCTCTATGATTTCCAAACAAGACAATCCCTTTCACAAGCTTCTAGCTTTTGAATTTATGCCTATTTCTTCCCCCAAAATGACCAAAATGGGGTTGTCATAAGCTCCTGCTTCTCACAATTTGCCGCTCAAAACACAACTTTTTGTCTGGTTATAGCATCTGATGGTGCTTATAAACGGAGAAAATCTGTAGCTTTTCTGGGTATTTTTTGATTCTAAATGATGATCAAGGAAGTCGTGATCAATAGTACAAGTGCTTTTGTGGTGTTTGACCAGTGAAAAAGATGAGCATCAAGGAGATATTGGTATGTGTGGTTCTACTACTTGTGGGTATAGCAATTTTAGTCACAATTCATATATGTATGGCTGGGAGAGCTTTTAGGAGGAACAATGAAAATATTATTAATATTACAAATATTGATGATATTGTGCAACTTACAAATATCAGAAGAGGCTCAAGCATGGCTGAGGAAGAGATAAACAAGCTGCCTTGCTTCGAGTACAACGTTGGGACAATGGGTGTTGACAAGGTGGAATGTGCTGTGTGTTTGGATAGTTTTAAGCTTGGGGATATTTGCAGGATGTTACCAAATTGTATGCATAATTTCCATGTCCAGTGCATCGATTCGTGGTTGTCGGAAAAAGGCGTTTGTCCAATTTGTCGAACGGAGGCTGGTTTGTTGAAGGTTGAAAGGGAAAGAACCGGTTCGAGTGAAGTTGGAGTTGGATCTGTCTGAAAATTGTTGAAAAAGAAGATTTAAGATATCAAGGTTTGAAATTTTGTGGTGTTAAGAATTTCAGTAGTCTACACAAATATGCAATTGTAGCTCTCTTTTTAGTTTATATATGTTTCCTTTTGTTTTTCCAAAAAGAATTTATACCCTACTGTTTTAGCAGGATCAACAGTATTTTTGGAGCAGTATTTTAGCAGGTATACGGAGTCAAAATGATGTGCATGAATTACAAAATTAGGACTAAATTGGTGTATAAAATAAGTGAGCTGAAATTTATTTATTTTTTCATCTTTTATATCATCTCTGATATCTCCCCTTTTGTAGCTTTCATTTTCTGCAGTTTTTCGCATGTATTTGTTTTTTGGGAAATTCTAGCAATAATATTTGGGATAAACCGATTATTCAATTATCAACTATTAGGTAGTAACGCCAACTGATCAGTTCCTTGCAAAAGAACCCAAGCCCCACCCGCATCTAAAATACGTCCCGACACACCATAAATAGGAATACATGCTAAAATGTACACAAAGGAAGGAGATTTCGCGAACAAGAGGACGGAAGCAGTTCTAAATTTGCATCAGAACTTCAGAATAAGGAGGATGATACTGATGTTCGTATCAATGTATTGTTGGTTCATCTTGGCTACAGTTTGTGTTTCATCATTTCATAAACATGTTAAATTTTTGTGCATTCGGAGTACTTACAATTGTTGAGTATTTCTTTAACTGTGGCACCTTTAAGGCTGAGAAGAAAAATTTTCGATCGATGTATGGTATGACCCTTTTACATTTAAATCCACTTTTATTTCTGCTAGCGTTGGTTCCTATTCTTCTGATGTATATGAAAATGTGACAAAGATTCAACAAAGAGCTAGTCGTACAGGGAAAGCCGAAATATTAGTGAGGATCCTTGCTTTGGGCATAAAAAATATGCAGAGTTTTAATTTTATTGATGTGCCCAAGGTTGTCAATGATGCTTCACTTGCTTTATCATGGGCATTGACCACTCTTACAAGGTCTAAAGCTATTCCTAAGCAATTTGGATCACAGAACAATCAACCAGAGCCACAAGTCACCAATTACAAAACTTAGCAATACAAACTCTTCCCATTGTCTTCCTCTGTTTATGCTTTGAGATTTGTTGATGAGTGGTCATACATGGATGCCAACAAATGCAAAGAATTGAAAATCGATAATTGTTTGTGTTGTTGCTGCTTTAGCTAATCCTTCACATTTTATCCATATAAGCTACAAACTTTTAAAGGTGTCTGATGAAACCAATTGGATTTACTTAAAAAAGGGTTGACTTTTGATGGTGGCGGCTACAACATGGAGATTGGACCTAGTTGTTCAAGTGAATAGATGGAATTTGATAATGTCACCAGGATACTCTCTAATGCCACCAAGTGACCGAGGATCAATTTCTAGAATCATTCCTATTCCTTTACCTCGAGGACAAGGTAAATTTTAGGGGTGGGGATTGTAATGTATCTAATTAGGCTAGGACCTAATTGTTGATATTGAAAAGGAAGGGGAGCCTAGAGCAATAGGTAAAGGGTGCAACTGGTCAAGTTAAAAATTTGGCATAGGTTTCTACAATTTCCTAGAAGTTCAGCCTACGAATATTGGATGTTAAAACACGGAGGGATATGCAGAATCGAAAGTCTCTTTTTCATAGTTTGTTTATCTTTCATTTCTAGCTAGTTTATTCTTTATGTATTTTTTTCTTCAGTTCTTTTTATTTGTAATTTCTCTTCTATCGAATATAATAATAAAATTTGCCCCCAAAAGTCCCTTTATCTATTACTATTTGAGCTGCTCTCACATTGAAACAAGTTGTGCCCTAGTTTGAATCACTTATACCCAAGTAGATTCGTTACACGATTGTAGACAGACTATACACTACAGGCAACATGTCTCAAGGTAGTCACAATTCCACACATGTTGCATGGGTTGATAAATGTATGATTTAGCAGAAATTTTTTATTGATAGACTTTAGTAAGTTATGTAAAACATTTGGTGGCTTAATAGATATTACCTGGACCTCCGAAGTTGGGTTGAACAGTTGGTGATGTTCTTCTTTTGCTTTGTTGTACCGTTCGATTATTGACTTCATGCTGCTATAAAGTTGCAAAAAAATTGTGTCAGCTTGTTTCTCTGGCAGGATTTGAATATGTTGGTACAATCGTGCATGATCTACTTCACATAGCTTAATTCCGTATATTATGAACATGTACGTAATTCAGCATCCATATGATCTATAGCTGCAAGAAACAGTGTCGCAAGTAAATGTTCTCGCATAGCTCAAAGCTTTATTACGTTGAGCACTAGAATGCTCTTCACGGAACACAAGAAAAAATAAGAATGTCATGTATATTGATAGTTTCACATTAAGCTGCAGTAGCTTAATTAGATTGTGTTTCCTTTTTTTGCTCGTTCTCATTCGGCCATCTCCTAGGACCTCAAAATATATGGATGGTAAGAAATGGAAGCGATGTTTCTAAAGGAAATCGAAACTTGCAACCATCTACGTAGAGATGCTTTGTTATTTGTTGAAGGGAATGTTGAGAGGTATGAAATCTCTAATTTACTGCTGTGCAACATACCGTCTTTCTTGTTTTTACATTTTAGTTACAGTAAACAGAAATCACCCCCCAACGGAATTGAACATGGTAGCAACGTACACCTTTTTACCCGTTCTGTTTGTTTTCCCCTGATTTAGTACAAGTTCTATTCTATGGCCCTTGCGGTGTGTGAATATATGCCCGAGATGAGCTGGCCTGGTGCTCTTCTGGGACATGTGCCGGCATGCAGAAATGGACCATAGCACTGCACTTAATTTAGAAGTGTACTTTATCCCGTTGTACCTGTATTAAATATAAATGGATTGCAAGAGACCAAACTGGTTTTCAATATTTACTGCAGAAATCAAGCTATCCTTACAACATGATGAGCTCTCTTAAGGCAAAGTATAACTACTTTTAGAAGGATTTCTGGTAACTAAAGTGTAACATGCAAGGTATTATTAGAAGCATAATCTATATGTTGTCTTTATTTTCTAATATGTCTCCTTGCGTGAGACCTCGCTGCATCTTGCAGATTGAGATGAGGATGGACTCTGTTGAATACCCCCTTAAATTCCAAAACCAAGTACTTTCTGTGATGGTCTGATTCTTATACTAATCTATATCCCTACTCATGCATAAGCCATTAGAGTAAGTTACCTGGTCGAGGTTGAATAGTGAGAAGTGGATTTTGAAATGACGTGAGAGTTGCCTTTCATTTATTACAGATAACTAATCAGGGAAATACATTGTATCATTCAAGTCATACATTGTCAGCAATGCTTCTCATTGATACATAAGCTAAATTCTAAACTTGCTGAAATGTATAGATCAAGTTTAGCGAGGTAA